>CAWUFW010024158.1:0-64778 GCA_963921515.1 Calotriton arnoldi
CAGGTCATGGCAGGTACGGGGAGTTTGCGTTGTATGTAGGGGCCTTGCAGGGAGGCATGTCTCATTTGGTCAGTCTAACCTACACACCACCCCCTTGATCAGCAGCAGTGTGCCTTTGTGAATCCTCCCTTGACAGGTAAAAGCACAGAGGCTACAATGAAAGAGATGATCACAGAATGTGTGCCAATTACTTTTAGAGTGCCTGAGCATCATTCTGATCCCAATCCGACCATGGGTCCCTAGCATGTTGTGTATGTCCAACGAGGGAATGTCATCATAAGGTAGGTATACTTAGCCCGCCAGATACTAGAAACACACATTTGAAGGTGGAACAGGAATTGCCATAACCACACATATGTATGTATCACAAAGTTAATGCATGAGTCCACCACAACACACCCTGAAACATCGCAGGGCAACAGAATTCCAATGTACTCACAAAAGTATGACATTGTGCTGACTCTGTGTACAGTAAAGCCCAGAGGATATTGGCCCAGACAACACACTACTCCACAGACCCAGCCACTCTGTACTGATTTCAGTGCCTCCCACTACAACAACCTAGAAGTGGTTGTGTCACATTCGTCATTTAATTATTTGTAGACAAAATCCATTGTGGTTTTGAAAGAAGCATGGGCCAACAACAATGTGGGGTACAGTCACCTTGTGTGGACTGTGGGCGCTGCACACAACTCCCAATCTGTATGTGCACATGGTCATCTTCGAAGAATGTCATTCACAGCAATTGTGCACCGAGCTCCTCAGGCTGTAGTGTGTGCCGCAAAAAAAATCACATTTTGAATGTGCTGATTGTGTCCTGCAGAGTAGTAGGATTACGCATGAGTCTCAGGATGTAGGATCCACCAACAGTGTTGGAGGGTCTAGTGCACAGCCTATTGTGTAAAATGAGCTGCCACCACTGGTGAGGATGCCAGGAGGGGTGGCTCAATCTGTGTCTCTCAAACACAACCGACATAGCCATCCTCAAGCCAGGGTATGGGTACATCTTGTGAGGATGAGGGATATGTGCAGAATGAAGTCTGCTTTGTACACATTTGGCATATTTGTACACATTTGGAACTGAAACACTGTCTCAAAATCTATGAAAATGTCAATGAGACCTTCAACAAAGACATATTGCCCTCACGCTCTAGGGCAGTGTTTAATGTGCAAAATGGGAGCCCCCATGGACACACACAAGGGCTACCCTTGCCAAACCAGATTAGAGGTTGCAAAATATTGTCAATGCAAACACTCATGGAACTGGGTGTACTGTTCCAGTATCACATGTGTGTTTGCTTACAGTGCAATGTGTTTTCCTCAGCATAACCAGAGATATCATCACAATGAGTCCATCTTCCTTGGTGTCCCCAAACCTCAAACATTAAAAGTCAGAAGGCCAATAATAAACATGCGTGTGTAGACTACTGTGAAGTGTGGGGATGCATTTCTGGAGTAGTCTGACCCCAGGTGGCACAACAAAACACATCCTTGACTTCTCACTTGATGGGGCTATAGCGCTCTAAGCAATGGACTGCTATCCAACGTTACGGCATCATAACATTACAATATAAGCAATCACCACCTCCATCTAAGGGCGGTAACCAAGGGCAAGAATGGCCAATCAGTGACTACAGCTACCTACAAAGGGTAACTCCCCACATCTGCCTACACACAACTCAGACAAGGCAAGGCTAGATGGAGGCAAATTGTCCTGTGATGCTAATATGTTTTGCATATGCCAGTGTACTCAAAGCGGCTTTTACAACAATCAGTCATGAACATTCAGTGGCAGACAGCAAGCGGCAGCAAACACATCCCACATCCTTATATTTCATCTGGTAACTGTTTTTGCCTACTTACATCCACATAATCTACACATATGTACATTTCAACATTACCTCATGGCCTGCATAAACTCTACTTGAGCGTGTAAGACCCATCTCACATCCAGCTCATAGTACATGCTCATCTCTGAAAACTATCATACACACACAAGCACGTCATAAGCCCCCTCTGGTGCATCTAGACAGAAAAGCAGGTCTGCCCCACAAGCTCCAGCCTTGTACTCAAATTCTTCCAACCCGATTCTTACAATCTCACATTGGCGCTGCCCTTCTTACATACACACCTACATTCACAGCACCACTCTTCATCACTATGTACACAACACCTCTCACATACATGATATGTACACAATGTACTGTACTCATCACCTCCTCAGCAGATGTCAAACGTAACATGTCAAATGGACCACACTCATCACCAGTTGCTCCCTCAGTAATGTCTTGGACTGCATTCATATCACGAAGTGTAGCATCACAGCCCACTCTGACATGCTCACTTAACACATCACCACATCTCACAACAAGACACTTACATTGCTCTATGAATATGTCCTCAGTCATTTGCATATCACCATACAACCACCCTACTCTGCTTAAGTTCTGCAGATTGTCATTTCTAAAACAAATGCATCTACAGATTCAAACACAACATACATTAACCTCACAACATTTCACTGTACAGCACCCTAAAGTACACAACTTGTGTATACCCTTTACGTACACTTATCCACTTTGTTACAAATGACAATTTTAACCTTATCTCACTGTGGCCCTGCCACATCCACATATGACTTCCATGCTCCATACCCCCATTGACTTATGCACATTAACAACTATCCTCACTCATTGAAACTGCCCTGTTACAGTCATGTCTCATCGTAGTGACACAGACCACAGCTCTCATCTCCTGCCAGATTCCAAGATGTCTACCTGGTTATACCCCTATCATATCTACCTAGTCATACCATACCTTGCACAGGATTTAATCAGTCTAACAAGCTTGCATACTCTGATTCACACCCCGTATGTGTAACCACTCACATTGGGACAATGTGGATACCTCACATCTCCTACACAATAACTGCCTATGAACTGAACTCATACCTTACACTCTCTGACCATCACTAAATTTACCCTGCCACCATGACGTATGAATCTCCACTCCATTTCAAAATTGGAAACACTAGTCTCTCTCACCTCTACCCTTGTTTAAGCAAGCTCAGCACATGCAACATGAACCTTGCAAAACACATCTGTAGCTAGGCCTCACATTAAAAAATCCTCCCTTGTGTGGCAACTAAGAGCATGGATGTGACACTGGCTCCTGTAGCATCTACACAGCAGATGGACCCACAACACTTCTGTGCACTCACTGTCCACTCGGCTTACCCCATGTAGCACTGGGCAATCCAACAGACATTACAGCACTCCTAGTTCAGCTCTGTGTGATCTGGAAGAGCATAAAGCATAGCTCCAAAGGACCCCATTGTCAGCCATCCACAAATGACAAAATACACACAATTTGTATGCTCAACTGCGACTGGTGTGTGGTTGTAAATATGAAATCCAGTCTTGGACAGACAAAACATACCATCCACGTGATGTCCCCAAACGAAAGCAGGATGGCATGACCGACATATAAATTAGAAAGCAATGGAATATTAAGACCACACACACCTTGCCAAACATGAATCTCTGCAGAAAGTGGAGTACTTGGAGGCAACAGGGTCGGAAGACTGTGAGAATACTGCTCATCTTACACTCACCATGGCCTCAGGAAATGAATCAGATGAGTACACAGCCATGAAGGGAATTTGCCTACAGTTGCATGCCACCTGTAGCAAGGTTGTCATTGTCACTAATCTACCAGATTTAGAGAGGACACAGACATGGGTCTACCACTATCAAGTCACATACAAGTATTGTACCATCACTTTGTGTACATGGGTGTGTCCAAAGTCACTACCATGTAGTCAAACTCCATATATACCCAGGTGTATTGATGAGACAGGTGTCTTTCTGCACATCACAAACATATGCAGCATGCTTCTCCTAAACTACTGTTGCACTTTGAGACACTGGCCCTATGTTGACATATTGAAGCATGACCTATGTGCAATTGTGATGTAAAAAGTAAAGGTTTGTGACTTCATGTCACACTCATAGCCAAACTGATTTGGATGATGACACGCAGCAAATGTAGACACCAAAATCTTGACAAAATACTGTCAAAGGGAACATACTCCATGGACCATATGCAATCCATGCCATACTAACATCATTGTATACTTACACTACTAATTATACATGATTTACAGTTAACTAAAAAACTATCTAGGGGACACATAAATCAGAAATAAAAAACTGCGAACATGCTTTATTCTGCATGAATAAGCAGATAAATAACACAAGGCCAATGGCCAGTCCAAAAATGTCCATAGGCTTTATGGGCCCAAACATCTTGCCCATCGATTCTTGCCTGCACAAATACTGCTAAGGGTCACCTCCCCTGGGAGGGGCATCTAGGGGGCATGCCAGGCACCAAAGGGACAAAACTAGGGAGGACTGGGTTGGGTTTTGGGAGGGATGGGATCAGGAGGTGTGTGTGGGTCCACTGCAGTAGTTGGGTCTGATTGAGGAGGCGTTGGGTCCACTGCAGTGGTAGGCTCAGACTGAGCCGGGGGCAGCTGTAGTGTGAGGGCTTGAATGAGGGGGATGGGCTTGGTTTGACCATTTTGGGGATGGTGTAATGCTCCATGGTGTGGACAGGGATAGGGAGGGACTCAGAATTTTTGGGAGGGGGCTTTTTGGTGCTGGAGGTACTGTGCTGGGCTGAGCAAGTATGGGTTGGTGGAGGGGGTTTGGGCTTGGGAGACCGGGTGGATTGGAGTGGGTGTGGTTTTGGGCTTTTTTTTTCTCGGGGTGGCAGGTTTAGATGCCAGGTCCAGGGGGTGGATTGCCTCTTCTTCTTGGGAGGGGGTTTGGAAGTGTCAGTAGGGAAGAGGCCAAGGTCACAGAGGCAGAGTGTCTGGGCAGAGGGGGAAACAGGAGAGGCAAGGGTAGGGGGTGTGGAGGCAGAGGGTTTGGACGTCTGTGGAGTGTCTATGAATGCATGTGTGTCATCTGCTGGTATGTCCCAGGTGGTGAGTGTGCTGTGTGTCTCCTGAGTGTGCATGTATGTGGGTTTGTCCTTGTGTCTGTGTGTTTGTGTGCTGCGTGTGGCTGTTGAGATGTGTGCATGTGTGTGTTTGCGTGTGCTTGGGTTAGGGAGGGTAGTTGGGACTGTGGATGGGGAAGAGGTAGGAGGGTGGCGAGACTGCTGGAGTTAGGGCACTGCTGCTGTCAGTGTGGAGGCCAGAGCCTGATTGGGTCTCTGTAGGGCAGACATGTCTGAGTGAATGCCCTCCATTTGTGTCAAATGATTGGTATGCACCTGGAGGATATTCAGCACTGCTGTCTTCTCCACAGAGATCTGCCTCAGGATGTCAATGGCCTCAACACTCAGGGCAGCAGGGGAGACCGGGGAAGGGGGTGTGGTGCCTGGGGCAAAGGAGACAGGTTCCCTTCCACAGGAGCAGCCACGGACACTGGGACTGGGAACAGCTGGGAGCGTGGAGATGGTAGTGGTGGTGGTGGACTCCGATGTAGAGGATTCAGTCTCTGTCTCCTCCACCACCTGAAGGGGTCATCACTGGAGCTGGATTCGGCATCAGATGTTGCAGATGTTGTCTCAGGCATGCCCTCAGTGTGGCTCCTGTCACCCTCTGTGTCACTGGGTCCCTCCTCCGACGACTCAGCACTGGACCCAGACTGGTGAACTGCTCCCCCTTCATACGTGGCACTGCCTCCTCTGCTTGCTGGTGCTGATGCTGTGAACAAGAATGAAAAAGAATCACAGAAGTCATCCGTATGTACTTGACACATAGGTAACGTCACAAACATTCACAGATCAAACAAATACATCATTTTGACTAATGCTATTACCTCTTGCTACATTGGCATACATGACACTTGTTAGTCTGCCAGTTAACCATTGCTCCCTCACACATGATGTTATCTGCAACATTGGGTGTATCAACATCAAATACCACAGTGTCAATTACTTCGCTATGTATCAGGTGATGTATTGTCTTTTGCTCCTCACGGTCTTGTGTACTGGCATACCTGTCTCATCTCATGCATGGGAGTTTAGACCTCACAATGGGAATAGGATTCACACAATTGAATTGAGACATGGTATCCATTCTGCAATCCATAGTCATCCAATTGGAAACCATTGACGCTGATGTTACAGGTCAAATTACTTCCTTGTCAAACTTTAGCATTGCGTGGTCATTGCATGAGTCATGCCACACAGATAACAGTGATTGTGCTCATTTGTCCTGTAACTTAAGTTCTCTACTTTCAGGTCACACATCTGACTCTTATTGTGTAGACACCAAGGTAGTAGGCATAGCTGGGGTGAGAGGCACGTGACACACTGTCTTGTGTGATCTATGCACAGTGTCATGAAGATGAATCAGAATGTTGTGCACATCGTAAGCAAATCATCATTTTCAGATGTGTACAATGGTCAACACACTTTCAAGTCTGATGACTGCATATTCACAATGCCTCTGGTGGAACACCGTGCCACTGGCACATCTGGGTGCATTGTCTGTACAGACTATTAGTACTGAACCTCTATTCTTCATGAGTCCAGTCAACACTGTGTACAAATCCTGTCTAGACTGTAGAAGTCCCCATTTGTATGGGCCAAGTCTGATTGTCCCTCACTTCGATTAGTCATATTGCACACTTTCTACAGCTTACATTGCTCTTATTTCCCATCTCATTTTGTTAACTTTCTCCAAAATGATGCACATTTGACATCTCTCAATCTGACAGTGATGCATCATACACATGGTTTACAAAACCCTCAAGTATAAATAGTCAAGAGCATTTACACACATGTCAACTGTTGTAAATGTGTATCTAACATCATACCTTACAATTTCAGCCATGTTTCCACCAGTGACCAACTGTGTTTGCCAGTGAATGGCATGTGTTGTCACTGTTACAGAGTCAGACACATGGACTCACTCTTTGGATGGAGTGCATGGAATATTCCACATAATCATGTGTAAGGCCAGTGTGACGTGTGACCAGAGTTAGTATAGCTGTAATTGTCCCATGCGATACATTTGATTACACTGAGCAGAACGGGTGGGGCCTAACATTGGCACACTGACCAAGCAAAACTCACCAAGGCCCCAACATTGATGGCACCTGCTGTCGGGATGTATAGCATGGGCTTTCCATACTTGAGTGCTCCAATAACAGCATACTTGACAGATTTGTTGAAACCACACTGAGAACAGGCTCACACATTAGTCAATGTACTGACACATGTCAAGCAATTGCATTGCTCCAGAAGGTTATCTCCATGCACATGTTGTTGTAATTTGCGCTGATCACATGAGCATGGCACTACTGTCACTACCCTGAACATAACTTCCCTGATGAAAGGGGCATAACCGGAAATCTCATAATCCTTGTGCATATGGATCTTTTAAAACTGAACAGTGGTTTTGGCTGACGTCCGACCTGTAAAAGGGCCAGTAGGCTAAGATACTACAACATGCATCTTTGAAGAAAGCTGTGTGACAAGGCACATACTCACCCCCTCCTTGCTGCTGTGTGCCTTTTAACTGCTCATCCAGGTCAGGGAAGACCACCGCTAGGATGCAGACCATGTGAGGGGTCAGGGTTTGGCGCCTGCCCCTCTTGCCTGGAAGTGACTGGCCCAGCTGGACTTCAGTGATCTTTTGGTTCAGCCATGAAGGTCCTGCCACCTCTTGCGGCAAGGACAGACGAGACGAGTTTCCAACCCCACGGAGCGCACCTTCCCGGAGATGGTCCTCCACATCTTGGCCTTCTCATGGGAGTTGACCTGTAAGGATGACATGGTGACAGACCCTTAGTTCATATGCAACATGTTTCTGAGTCAGACACTTGTACACATAGGTCATGGTCAGATTGGCAACAATGTCTAAGGGGTAGGCATATGGAATTTTGTGCAATTGTCCAGTGTTCAATGATGACTCCATCCCATGAGAACAGTGATAAGATGTTGGCCCCAGTACACACACTTCTACAGCAGTGTACCTGCCCAGAACAGTTCTATACTCACTCTCAAACTTACAAAACACAGTTTACAAGCTTGCCAATGAGATTCCTAATGCAAGTACTGCATTGTAATTGCACATGTCCAATGAAAATGCAGTGTAATCATCAACTCACCTGCTCCTCTGGTTTGCCATACAGCTGGCTAAACAGTGGCAAGAGGGTATCCAGTAGGGCCTGGTTTTCCTCTTCAGTGAAAGCTGGGGCCCTGACCACTGTACGTGCCATAGTAGCTCCCAGAGGATGTGGAAACAGCAGCAGAGAGATGGGGAGGTGCAGGAATGATGCAGGTAGTGCAGGCAAGTGAAGTCTCTAGGGAACAGACAGATTTATATCTAAATAGCAGAGCTGGTCTTAATTCCATGCGTGGAAAGCAATAGGTCCGCGTCAGTCGCATTTTCCGAATCGTTCCAATGCATAAGATTGCTTGCAGATAACACGTCTACCGCGACGTCCAATAACTCATCATCGGACCGCGATTGACTTTGATACTTTGGTGATGGGAGGTTACCAAGTCGGTCTCCGTGCGATGAGGCTCTGAACCTAAACGCGCGTCTGTCACCGTACCAACTTGCAGCCAATTGCTATGTCCGAATAGGTTAGGATGCGGCTACTGCGTCCTTTAAATACTCTCCCGCGTCTGTCACCATAACAACTTGCAGCCAATGGCTGTGTCCAAATGGGTTAGGATGCGGCTACCGCATCCTTTGAATACTCACCCACGTGTGTCATCATAACAACTTGCAGCCAATGGCTGTGTCCGAATCGGTTCGGATGCGGCTACCGCAACCTTTGAATACTCACCCATGTCTGTCATCATAACAACTTGCAGCCAATGGCTGTGCCCCAATCGGTTAGGATGCGGCTACTGTGTCCTTTGATTAATCGGTCGGCAGGGCAGATACGTCAGTCATTGATGTATTTTTGTGCATTACATGTGTGGAATCATTTTTTTCGAGATGAAATGGACCTTTACATGAATAGCTCACTCTCCCCTGAGGAGCTTACCTTGAGGGGCAGATGACACACCGATTTTGAGGCTAATACCAACATGATAGAAAACTAATCCATTTATCCTCCTAGGCTTGGTCACAGTGCCAATGACTTTTGGGGATGTAAAGTCCATTCCTGACATATTCACTGCATTTGGGGACTGTGTGACCCTGTGTGCAATCAGTTTGATTTATGGTTGTAAATGTTTGGTGTTTAAGTCATGGAGAAAGCATTTACCTTTGAATGAGTAGGCCATAACATTATGCAGCCACATCAGCTTGTGTTTGTGATGTGAATTACTAGTGTATCTTTGTGTCCCAGACTTAAGTGGATGATGGCGTTATATATGAAACTCCCACATTGTTTATGTTTTGTGTATCTGATTGTATGTGTATTGCAGACATGACAACATGACAGTGTCTACCCTGTGATAGTAGTGTGCATGATTCACATTATGAGACGCTGTGTGTATTTGGGGTCCCACATATCTGGCATTATATGATCCTATTCTGCGTACCTTTTAACCATGTAATTGTTTTCACAAACTGATATCTTGGCTTATTTGTTGGGGAGTTGTGGAGTATGTGATGCTTGATCACATTAACAGTGACCGACACTAGAGATTTTTATAATACAGCACTCTAATTGCTGTCTCACCATACCTTGGTAACATGTCTATGAAGGGTACTGATGCTGTGATATGTATTTAAGGTCAGCCTTTTTTATTGAAATGTGTAGTTCCAATGCTCTGTTGCTTTGGTTGTGTTCAGATTTCATGTTCTGTTTCTCTCTATGCATGCTGCTTTGTACATTGTGAACTAACACCAACTGTGTTTACACTCTACATGTAGGTATCGCAGACGACCTCCAGTGTACAGGCCCTTTCCAGACCTACAGACCATAGAAGAACGTGACACCATCAGGAAATACCGATTCACAAGGCCAATAATTGAAGAGTTGTCTGAGCACTTGTCACCTCATTTGCAGCCTGGTCACTCATATCCAACTGCACTGGCACCCAAAGTGAAGGTGATGGCAGCATTACATTTCTTTGCCACAGGTCCAATCCAATACACAGTGTCAACATCTGGTGGAATGTTCCAAACCATGTTTAGCCATGTCCTTTGGGATGTGTTGGAGGCATTGCTCCGTTACCTGGACCAGTACATAATGTTCCCAACACCTGGAGAGTTGTCAGACATCAAGGGGGAATTCTATGCCTTGGGACGGATACCCCATGTCATTGGCTCTATTGATAGAACCTATGTTGCTTTGGTTCCACCACAGGTCAATGAACAGGTCTATTGCAACAGGAAGCACTTCCACTCCATCAATGTCCTTGTGGTGTGTTTGGCTGACATGTCCATATCCCACGTCTGTGCGCGTTTCCCTGGCTCAGCACATGAGGCCTACATCCTGAGGAACAGCATCATCCCCCATTTGATGTCTCAGCTGCAACCTGATTGTGCCTGGCTTGTTGGTAGGTGATGCTTTATATGTATGTTGTGGTGTGTGTTGATTGTATGTCAGATAGTGCTCTGTTGCCAGACAACTGAAGTATCTTCTGTGTTCAATGTAGGAGACTCTGGATACCCCAACCAACCCTGGTTGCTGACACCACTGCGCAACCCTGTCACCCCTGCAGAAGTGCTGTTTAATGAGGCTCATGGTAGGACATGGCGAGTCATGGAGCGAAATTTTGGGCTACTGAAGACCAGATTCCACTGTCTGGATCACACAGGAGGAGCCCTCCAATATGCCCAATTGAAGGTGTGCAAGATCATCGCAGCTTGCTGCATGCTCCACAACCTGGCTATACAGAAGGAAATACCTCTCATACAGGACGATGGAGACCAGCAGCCTCCACCGAGGAAGGATCCAGGACTGGGCCATGATGACAGTGGTGAGGATAATGATGGTGGGGATTTGAGACAACAGCTCATCCACAACTTCACATGAGAGTAAGTATGCAGTGAGAGGAGGTGACTATCCCCAATTGTATGTTGTTGTGTTGCTGCTGGACAATGTGTATGTATGCTTGCGAGTGTCTGATAATTGTCCTGAGGTTTTTTCTAAGATGTGTCCTTTAAGTGGGCAGGTTAACATGTACAGTGTTACTGTGAAGCCTAGCTAGTGTTCACACTGACATTCTTGTCCTTCAGTTGACATAGTTTGCTAAATTTAACTACCTTATCCCTGGGTTCATGACTCTGGTCCATGTTTCTCCTTCCCAGGCTACTTTGCCATGTCAACTGCCGAGTTTTGACCTCACAAGACCCATGATGCTGTGACATACTCCAACATTGCAAAAAGAACAATTGATGGACAGAATGCAGAACAATGTCATACATTTACCCCAGTACAGATATCTGGGCCTAAATCCATCGTTTATCTGCTCACCATGCCATTCCAGTTTGGACCCAGCCATATGCAAATCAGTCTTGACCCTGCGCCCAATGGGAACAGTCCAGCCCGAACTGCCAGGCCAGGTCCTCCCTGGACTGGAAACAAGCATCCTAGGACCGGTTTCGGGCTTTCAGCCCTTATCAGCCAGGATAGCTTGACTCCAGTGACATGGAGAGCACGGTACCCACGTCTGGGCATACCCTCTCCCACTCGGGTGACAAATGCAAAAAGAACAATTGATGGACAGAATGCAGAACAATGTCATACATTCAACCCAGTACAGAGATCTGGGCCTAAATCCATCATTTTTTTGCTCACCATGCCATTCCAGTTTGGACCCAGCCATATGCAAATCAGTCTTGACGCTGCACCCAATGGGAACAGTCCAGCCCGAACTGCCAGGCCAGGTCCTCCCTGGACTGGAAACAAGCATCCTAGGACCGGTTTCGGGCTTTCAGCCCTCATCAGCCAGGAAAGCTTGACTCCAGTGGCATGGGGTGGCATGGTGAGCAAAAGAATGATGGATTTATCCCACATCACTTGACTGGGGATGAATGTTTTAATTTGTTCTGCATTCCGTCCATCAATTGTGTGTCTTTTGCTTCCTCGCTCTAAGTGCGCCGGGTATGCACAGACGTGGGTCCCGGGTTCACTGTGCCACTGGATTCAAGCTATCCTGGCTGATGAGGGGTGAAACCCCGAAACCGGTTCTAGGATGCTTGATTCCGGTCCAGGGAGGAACTGGCTTGGCAGTTTGGGCTGGACTGTTCCCATGAGGCACAGGGTCAAGACTGATTTGCATACAGCCAGGTCTAAACTGGGGTGGCATGGTGAGCAAAAGAATGATGGATTTATCCCAGATCACTTGACTGGGGGTGAATGTTTTGATTTGTTCTGCATTCCGTCCATCAATTGTGTGTCTTTTGCTTCCTCGCTCTAAGTGCGCCGGGTATGCCCAGACGTGGTTCCCGGGTTCACTGTTCCTCTGGATTCAAGCTATCCTGACTGATGAGGGGTGAAACCCCGAAACCGGTCCTAGGATGCTCGATTCTGGTCCAGGGAGGACGTGGCTTGGCAGTTCGGGCTGGACTGTTCCCATGAGGCACAGGTTCAAGACTGATTTGCATACGGCCAGGTCTAAACTGGGGTGGCATGGTGAGCAAAAGAATGATGGATTAATCCCAGATCACTTGACTGGGGGTGAATGTTTTGATTTGTTCTGCATTCCGTCCATCAATTGTGTGTCTTTTACTCCAACATTGAACTGTTCTGGAAATCCCTGGCACACACTTCCTTCTGAACTGATGGTCATTTCTTTTTACTTGTGAGCATTTTGTTACTGTGTGATGTGATCTGACTTTGGGTTAAGGCGCCAAGTTGTATCTGGAGAATAAACCTGTGCTCCACATTGAGGTGTTCCTTGTCTGTTTTCACACATCCCAAGATGATTTTGAAACAAAACATTTACCATGATGATCTGGTTTGCTGAAGATGATTGTTGATTTTGCTTGCAAATGGTGATACTTTTGTCCACTGTAGACTTAAATAGAGTCAGTGCCATGTACTACGGGTTGTGTGATAACCTGGCTGTGTCCATCTATCATGCTCTGACAAGATACATTTACTCACAAGGTATTACTAGACAATTTAGAAGTGATTTCTTACCAATGTTGTTGACACTTTCTTCTTTGTGAATTTGTGCATCATGTCAATCTGTACATTTGGGAATCAAAATAACAACATGAGCAAGTATTTAGTGAAAAGTAATTTATTTTTGTGCATAAAGGTGGTAGATCACTCTACACAAAGGCAGAGAGCACAACAAAAAAAAGAACAAAGTGCATATAGGAGTTGGTAGTGTTTGTAGAAGAAGTCTTCAAAAGTGACTCCACAGTTATTTGTGTCCAAAGTCCAACTTAGACCCTCCATCCAATGTGTGACAGTTCAATGACAGTCGACAAAGTGAACACTTGGCACACAATGAAGGATATTAGGGGCAGATTGTCACTTCCTGGGGGTTATACATTGCCATCTGTCTCTCCAGGATTCTTCCTCGGACAACCCTTTCCATGTTTGCGGGGGACCCTAGGTGCAGGCAGCTGCAGTGCTTGGGACTCTCTGCCAGGGTCCACATCCTTCCCTGTGGCTTGTGCTGATGTTGATGCACCGGATGTTGTGGGCACACAGGGAGGTGTGGACATGTTGCCAATCTGGCCGAGGCAAGGTGAAAATGTCGAGGTGCACCATAGTCATGTCATCCATTTTATTCATTCAGCTGTCCAGTTTTTGGTTTTGGGCTGCCTGCAGTTGTTCAATGTTCCTGAGGATCCCAACGACCTGGCCAAATTCTCCCAGGTATCCATCGTCATCGTAGGCGTTGAGGATCCGGGAGAGGTGTGGGTGCTCCTCATCAGCAGAACCAGCTGCATGATGGCCCAGGTCCCCATGCCCCTCCTACCATCCCTACCCACCCGAGTCGGGCCAGTTGGTGTTGGCACAGTCAACACTGAGCCTCCTTGCTCGTTGACAGGGATGTTGTTGTTCGCCAACTCCAGAGTGCCCTGCGTTGCTTTGCTGTCAGTGGTGGCTCAGGCTGCTGTGTCCGTGAGGGTAAGGGTCAGTTGGGTGTTGTCTGCTGGAAGTGGTCGCAGAGGATCCTACTGTAGCCGCTGCTGGTGCTGCGGGTTGACCCAAACCTGATGTGCCAGGTTGTTCCTCATCGACCGAAGATTGTTGAGAGACATCTACGCCAGAGAGGTCCTGGTCGACCAGAGTCTGGGACTCGCTGTCCTGGTTGGTTCCAGGGGTGTTTCCAGCTCTCCCTGTGGGTACATAAAAGACACAACGATTGATGTGATTGTCCCCATCCCCTAAAATCATGCCTATTACATAGGCTACTGAACCTAATGATGAGTTAATGAACATAGATTTCCTCCTTCATCCATGATGCTGGTCTATGTTTTTGGTGGACAATGTAATTCAGACAAGTTGGGGATGAATGAACATGTCTGGCTATGTGCATAAATGGGCATGTTGTGTTTAGTTGACATTACATGTCCAAAGACATTGACTGGTTTGTGACACCCGGTGAATGACACAGGTGGGTTGGTGTTTTCCACATCTGTACTTTCCCGGTGACATACGTACTCTTTATCTCCAAATGTTTATTTTTTGGAGGCCTGTGTACTGGGCTTAGTGCTGGTCTTTAGCAATCACATAGGTGTGGCTGCCTACACACTCACAGTCTGTTTATTACCCAAGAACATTTTGGAAATAGAGTGAGTGATGTGCTTATTGTTCTCATCTCATTATACACAAGTGAATGGCTGTGAGGAGCCAAATGTGTAACTGCTTACCTTTGTGCCTACACAGATCATGTATTTTCTACATTTACTCCATAGTCAGATGACATCACAAACTGTGCTTTCTACCATTTTGTAGCAGACTACTTTAATTAACTGATGTTTGAGTACTTAGGCTCGATATGTAAAACTGATACTCCTCCTCCCACCCATCCCACACAGGCCACCAGGAAGAGTGTTGTCCAGACAATGCTGGGACGTGTACTTGCAAGAGGGTTGTCACTGGGGGATGGTTTTTGTAGCACAAAGCCAAAATTGGTAGTTGTGATAGAATCAGACAGCAGTCCCCAGTGTCAGGCATCTTGCTAGTACACATCAACTCACTGTCAGGTAGACATAGGCCCAATTGAAGTGGTTGTACTGTGTGTGTGGAAGAGTCTTTGCTGTTATTCTGACTCCCATCAGGCCTGGTCGTACATACAACTTCCCACCCAGCCCAACCAGGCAACCTTGAACTATGCTTCACTAATAGTGAGCGGCAATGTACTTGCAAGATGTCTGACACTGGGGAAAGGTGTCTACCTTGAGACCACCTCCCATCAGTGCCTTTTGCTCCTCACACCACTCCCCAGTGTCAGCTATCTTGCCACTCCATTTTAACTCACTCTCAGGAAAGTGGACTCCCAGGTGGGCTGTTTGGGATGGGTGGGAGAGTGTGTGTGGGTCCAGGTATGGTGGTAGTTTTATTGACAACAAATACTCATCTACCCACACAGCACCGCTAACTCCTCTGTGCCTATGCATACCTCACATTGAGGGGGAGTGGACTATCAAGTTAGCTGACACTGCTGCATGGTGTTGAAGTTGAAGGCAACTCCCATCAGGGCCTTGTGCTCCAAACACCAGTCCACCAGTCTCAGCCATTTTGGCAGTACACTTCCACTCACTGTTAGGAAGGCATGGTTCATAGTGGGCTTGTGGGGCTGGGTGGGATGAGGAGTGTTTGCAATGTCCAGATCTCACATTAGTACACACACTCTTTCCACCGTGCACATACAGCACCCCTGGAACTATGCTTTCCTGAGAGTGAGTGGATATGTCCTGACAAAGCTGGCTGACACTGGTGCCTGGTGTTTGTAGCACAAGGCCCTGTTGGTAGTTATGGAACAGTCAGACTCTAGTGACCAGTGTCATGCATCCTGCTAGTATATTTTAAAATACTGTGGGTAAGCTTAGTTCCTGTTGGGCTGTTTGTTCTGGGTGGGAAGGTGTATGTTGGACAGGGCCTGGTGTGAGTTGTAGCCTTTCCAAATACACCTCCTCCTAACCAGCCCAGCTAACTTCCCCTGAGACTATGGCTAACTGTCAGAGAGGGGAAGTGTACTAGCAATGAGGCTGACACTGCTGCATGGTGTTAAACTTGAATCCAAAGCCCAACAAGGCCTTGTGCACCAAACACCACTCCCCAGTCTCAGCCATCTTGCTAGTGCACTTCCATTCACTGTCAGGTACCCTTAGGCCCAGATGAAATGGTTGGGCTGAGTGGGGGAGGAGTGTTTGCCATTACTCCAAATCCCATCAGGCTCTGTCCTACACACACTCTTCCCACCCAGAGAAAACTGACCACATGGCAGAATGTTATCCTGATAGTAATTGGAAAAGGATTATCAAGATGTGTGACACTTGTGCCTGGTGTCTGTGTTGGCCACAAATCCCAACAGGGCCTTGTGGTCCACACACCAGTGCCCAGTGTCATCTATCTTGCCAGTAAATATCCACTCACTGTCAGGTAAGCATAGTTCCAGGTGGGCTTGTTGTGCTGTACAGAATGAGCAGTGATTGCACTGACTACATCTCCCATCAGGCCCTGTCCTCCATACACCTTCCCAGCTAGCACAAACAGACCACATGGAATTATACGTTCCTGACAGTGAGTAGGAAGTGTACGGGCAGTATGTCTGACACTGGTGCCTGTTGTCAGAGTTGACCACAAATCCCATCATAGCCTTCTGCTACATACACCTGTTCCCAGTGTCAGCCATTTTGTCAGTACATTTCCACTCACTGTCAGGTTAGCAGAGTTCTAGGTGGGCTGTTTGTGCTGGGTGGGAAGAGAGTGTGTAGAACAGGGCCTGCTGGGAGATGTAGTCAGGGAAAACACTCCTCCTCCCACCCAGCCCAAACAGCCCACCATAAACCATGCTTACCTGACAGTGAGTAGAAATGTACTGACAAAATGTCTGACACTGGTACCTGTTGTTTGACTTGACTGCAACACCCATCAAGGCCTTCTGTTCCAGACACCATGCAGCAGTGTCAGGCATCTTGGCAACACATTGCTAGTCACTGTCAGGAAAGCAGAGTCCTAGGTAAGCTATTTGGGATGGGTACGAAGGTGTGTGGAGGACAGTGCCTGATGGGAGATATAGTCAGGGCAAACACTACTCCTCCCAACCCGCACAAAAAGCTCATCTGCGTCAATGGATACCTGACAGTGAATGCAAGTGTACTAGCAAGATGTCTGACACTGTTGGATGGTGTTTGAAGCACAGGGCCTTGAAGAGAGTTGGCTTCAAGTTCAACACCAGTCACCAGTGTCAGCCACCTTGCCAGTACACTTTCCCACACTTTGAGGTAAGCATAGGCACAGAGGAGTTTTCAGGGCTGGGTGGGAGGGTGAGTATTTGCAATGGCTACAACTCCCATCAGGCCTTGTCCCACACATACCTTCCCACCCAGCACCAAAAGCCTACCTGTAACTCTGCTTCCCTGACAGTGAGTGGGAATGTACTTGCAAGATGTTCGACACTGATAACTGGTGCCTATTTGTCTACAACTCCCAGCAGTGTGTAGTTATCCAGACACCACTCCACAGTGTCAGCCATTTTGTCAGTAAATTTCAACTCACTATCAGGTAAGCATGGTTCCTGGTGGGCTTGTTGGGCTGGGTGGGAGGAGGAGTATTTGCACTGACGTTAACTCCCATCATGCCCTGTCCTCCACACACCTTCCCAGCCAGCTAAAACAGCACACCTGGGACTATGCAGTCCCTGACAGTGAATGGAAATGTACTGGCAAGGTGGCTGACACTGGGACCTGGTGTTTGTAGCCCAGGGCCATAATGGTATTTGGCTTCACGTTCAACACCATGTAGCAGTGTCAGCCATCTTGCAAGAACACTTCCCCACACTATCAGGTAGTCATAGGCCCTGATGAGCTATTTGGGATGGGTGTGAGGAGGAGTGTTTGCTGTCACAACAAATTCCATCAGGCATGGGGCCACACACACACACCTTCCCACACAGCTCAAACAGCACACCAGAAAGAGTGGTGTTTAGACAATGAGGGATAGTGTACTATCAAGTTATGTGACACTGGTGCCTGGTGTCAGAGTTAACCACAAATCCCATCATGGTCTTGTGCTCCAAACACAAGCCCCCAGTGTCAGCCATCTTGCCAGTACATTTCCACTCACCATCAGGGACAGCATAGTCCCAGGTGTGCTGTTTGAGCTGGGTGGGAAGGTGTGTGTAGGACAGACCCTGATGTGAGATGTGGTCAGTGCAAACACTCCTCCTCACAGGCAGCCCAACCAGGCCATCAGGAAGAGTGGTGTCCTGACAATGAGTAAAGTGTACTAACAAGATGTCTGACACTGGTGCCTGTTATTTGATTTGACTGCAACATCCATCAAGGCCTTGTGCTCTAAACACCAGTCTCCAGTGCCAGCCATCTTGCCAGTACATTTCCACTCAGCATCAGGGACAGCATGGTCCCAAGTGTGCTGATTGAGCTGGGTGGGAAGGTGTGTGGAAGACAGAGCCTGATGGGAGATATAGTCAGTGCAAACACTCCTCCTCCCACACAGCCCAAACAGCTCATCTGGGCCTATGGTTACCTGACAGTGAAGGGAAGTGTACATTCAAGATATCTGACAATGGTGCCTGTTTTGTGAGTTGACTACAACTCCCATCAAGGCCTTCTGCTCCAGACACCATGCAGCAGTGTCAGCCATCTTGCTAGTCCATTTCCACTCACTGTCAGGAAAGCATAGTTCCAGGTGGGCCTGTTGGGCTGTGTGGGAGGGAGAGTGTTTGCTGTCACTACAACTCCCATCAGGCCTGTGCCCACCCCCACCTTCCCAGCCATTCCAGCCATTCCAACCAGCCTACCTGTGACTCAACTTTCCCGAGAGTAAGTGAAAATGTGCTGGCAAGATGGCTGGCGCTGGTGACTGGTGTTTGCAGCACAAAGCTTTGCTGTGAGTTTTTATAAGTATGTACATGGTAGGAATTTTATGCCTTTTAATTTTTTATTGCAGGTATGTTGTTTATCAATATGACATACACATCAGATGCTCATTTACTCTAGTTTGGTTTTCATTTCAAAACAGTCATTTGTATCACTGTGTCCTTTACAGTGATGTCTATGGAGGTGTATTTGGTCTCTTTGTTTGAATGTGGAGTAGGTACTCACCAGACTTTGGTGCTTCTGGTAGTCCATAGACACTCTCCGGCGGAAGGATGGCACACACCTTCTCCTCCCAGGAAGTGATGTGCACAGGTGGTGCAGGAGGGCTACTGCCAGTCTGCTGGCTCTGTGCGTGTTCTCTGGCCAGCAGTTTTTGACCCTCCTTCGCACATCATAGTCCCTACTCCTGATATCATCCATTGTGCGCAGGACAGGTGCTTCAGCATTAACCTTGTTGACTATCCTGTCCCACATCCTATTTCTCTGGGAAAGGGGGTCTGTTGGACTAGGTTCCCAAATAACTGTGGCGCTACTCTGACTATTTCATCTACAAGCACTTCCAACTCCTTCTCTGTGACCTGTGGCTGCTTCCTTGGGGCCCTGGTGAGAGTGAAGGTGAATGTGAAGGTGAGTGTGAGTGTGACGGTGAGTGTGATTGTGAATATGAAAAAGAGTGTGTTTTAGTAAGATATGTTTAAATATAAAATGTGTGCAAGTTGTGTGGTGGGTGAAGTGTGAGTGTATGAGACAGAGAGCAGGGAATGTGTGGCAAATCCTGTGTCCTATCAGCAGTTCTGTTAGAGCAAAGGATCATGGTCATGTTTTTGGCCCTTTATATAGGTGGATTGGTGGGTGTTGCTAATATTTGAACTTTTTTGAGAGGTATTTTGGCAGTGCCAATGCTTGTTTTGACTTTTTTTATTAGTTTCCAATTGACATTTGTAACACCAACCGACACGGTTCAGAAACGGCATTGGATGCATCGTCATCTGTTCATGGGGTAAACCGAGTCTGATTTGTGACAGGAATGCTATTCTTCAGCAATTACGTATGAGTCGGTTGCATCAAGCTTATTTCCGGATGATTCAGTTGTGCGGAACGCTTTCCTACTGACTCGGTAGGACTTTAACATGCAATGCATCCTAATCCGTCGTTCAGGCAGCCCGCGGTCGAGTTGTTCGGAAAGCATTCTGTAACCGATTCGGTAAGAATGCTTTCCTAAAGAGATCGTAATCGGCCCCTAAGTCTCCGTTTATTAGTTTTTCTGCTGGCATTCTTCTTGAGTAGAGAGCTTCATTGTGTTTTTAGAATTCTATTCCTGGCTCTCAGAAGTGTAAATTAAAAAAAACTAGTAAACAAAAACTTAGGGCCTGATTTTGAGTTTGGCAGTCCGATGGACCGCCAAACCCACAGTGATGGTGCAGCTATAAGTGATTATGAAATCTTAGTCAGCAAAGTAGAATGACCATCTGAGTTGTCTTGGTGTTAGAGTCCTAGCTGATCTTAAGAACTTCAAGTTCCTGAGGTCAGTTAATACTGTCACAGTGTGTCTCACCCCATTAAATAGTGCCTCCACTCTTTGAAGGCATCTTTAATAGCTAGTAGTTTTTTTTTCAGTGATTGTATAATTCACCTCCGCTGGATTTAGTTTTCCGGAGCGATAAGCCACTGGGTGCAGTTGCCTTGTCGTCTTGTGCCTTTGAGATAGGACCCCTTCAATTGGCAATTCCAACGCATCTGTTTCCAAATAAAATGGTTCTGAGGGATCAGCATGTTTTCGACAACCGTGTGAGAGGAATGATCTTTTGAGAGAATTGATGGATAAATCTCGGTCAGAAATTGGCAAAGCCAATGAAGCCTTGAACTTCCTTTACCATTGTCAGTGACCTCCAGTCCGTGACTGCCTTTACTTTGTGCTCATCCATGGTTATTCCTGAAGGAGGGAGTACAAATCCAAGAAGTTCTACAGTAGTTGTATTAAAAGAGCATTTCTCGAATTTCGTGTATAACTTGTTCTCTCTCAGTCGTTGAAGTACTGCTCTTTCTTGTTCTTGATGTTCCTCCTCAGCTGATGAGTAAATCAGAATATCATCTATGTAGACAATAGCACATTTATCTATGAAGTTTCTTAAAACATCATTAATGAAATGCTGCAAAGCAGCAGGGCTGTTACATAGCCCATACGGCATTACTTGATAATCAAACAGGCCTTATTTAGTTCTGAATGCCGTCTACCATTCACCCCTCTCTCTTAGTCTGACCAGGTGATAGGCGCCTCTGTGGGTCAAGTTTGGTATAAATCCATGCTCCCTTTACCTGATCTAGAAGTACAGAGATGAGGGGTAATGGATAACTATTTTTTATTGTTATTCTATTCATTGCCTAATAATCTATGCAAGTTCTTAAGTTGCCCTCCTTCTTTGGTACAAAGAAAAGTGGCGACAAGATAGGTGACTGAGATGGCCTGATAAATCCATTGTCTAAGTATTTTTTAAGATAATCCTTTATTTAAGTGCTGGTTTTTCTTTTTCGGTCAGTACGTAAAGTCAACTGCAAGGTAAGTTCTAGCCTAGTTTAAACTCCATTTTGCAGTCATATGATCTATGTGGAGGAGGTTTATCCGCTTCTGCTTTGTTAAACACATCTGTGTAATCTCTGTAGTCGAGTATTTCTCTAGTTTGTATAACGCAAACTGACACTCCACATTCACAAAGCTGGGTTGCGGAGTTTAATTCTCGATGTGTTTCATCCTTTGCAAAAGCAATTTTCCAAGCTATATTCTGAATTCATTTCAATTGTTCTTGCACTCCAATTTATGGTGGGATTGTGGTCTGTTAACCAAGGAAGCCCTAACATGAGTTGAAACTGTCCGGCATCAATTAAATTAAATGTTATAACCTCCGGATGTCCTTCTAGGTACTGTAATTGCACTGGTTCATGTGACCTAGTATTGGTCCTAAGGAAAGGTTGGTGTCGTCTACTGCTTGAACTGCTTCACTTTTGTCCTATCTTATGGCCCTTAGTCCTATTTGCTTCGCAAACTTCAGGTCGCAAAAGTTTCCCGTAGCCCCAGAATCAATCATTATGGATACTTCCTTGAGGATAATATGTCGAAATTTCAATGTTACCGAAAGGGCTAAATGCAGTGAAGACGCTTGCAACGTATTCGCGACTTGGTGAGAGGTTGAAGTGGTTTCCAAATCTGCACTCACTAGTCCAACTCCCCTTACTGGTGGTGCTGCGAGTTTTCCTTCAATTGCTCCTTGGGTTTCTTTGGACACGTCTTTGCAAAATGTCCACTAGCCCCACAGTAGAGGCACAATTTATTCTGTCTTTTTTCTTTTTCTTATTTTGTTAGTGGACCTCTAATGGTGGCTATTTGCATTGGTTCCACACCTGACTAGTCTTCTGTGATCCTTGCAGTGTCTGATTTTATCCTGTCAAATCTAGCAACACTAGATCGGAATTCCTTTTTCATTTCTCCTCTTCTCTTGTTCTGACGGACATCTATTTCCAATACCAAATACATCAACGCTGAGTTCTCGGTTGGTCAATTAGGAATTTGTGCTAACGCATCCTTCAATTCATCTTTTAACCCTCGGTAGAAGACTGCTGCTCTTTTATTTTCAGGCCACTCAGTATCTACTACTAATTTGTTAAACTCTCGATTCCCTTGCTTTAATTCCAGCAGCTAGTTGTTGGACGCTTGTGATGCCTTGCTTCTATCAAATATCCAAAGAAATTATTACTTCAACTACTCGAAGTTATAGAGAATCGGGTCATATCTCGTAACCAAAGGCATGGACCAAGATGCTGCTTCATCACTGAGATAGGATAATATAAATGCTACTCAAGACTGTGCATTGGGAAAAATGGTTGGATGGCACATAAAATGTATGGAACACTGTGTCAGAAAAATTTAAGCCTTTTGAGGGTCTCCACTAAACCACTCTGGGGGCGCTAGGGGCATCACAGGGGATAATGAAAGAATGACTTGAGTAGATGTGCAAGGTATGGAGCTCGTGGTAGAGGTTTCTGATACAGGGATTTTGAAACTGGCCCCAGACATAATCTCACTCATCCTAGTGGCTAAACCACATGTCTCTCTTCTTGAGCTTACTATTTCTTGTTGCAAGGTTTTATTTCCTTCCCTCACTGACACAAACTCCTTTAGGATACACTCCAATATCTCTCCCAAATGTTTAAGGTCAATGCCTTCTGCCATTCTACTCGGGTGCAAGTTAACAACATGGGCACTTCACTCTGTTTGACAGTGCCCCTCCCGGAACACCAATTGCGCTCAATGGTACTATTTTACTAAGTGCAGAGGTGTTCCAAAGGGGGGAGATGCGTGAAAAAGAAGAGACAGCCTGTAAACTGTAGTTCCTTCTTCAAAAAGGCTTTTCCTTTCTTCGTTAAGTAGTGTGCAATTGGTTAACCTTTCCGTGAAGCGGTAGGAACTGCAAAAAAATACAACAGATTATGTATTATCCTACTCTACTCTGAACTGTCTATACCTTAATTATTACTTTCATCTATATTTGAAAAACATACTCAAACTGTCTACGGCTATTTCTCCTCTTCTATAATGTACAAATTGCAACTTCTTCTTAGACTTTCTTTATCCTTCTGCATGCATAGAATAATTGATTTCTGTTCTTATTAATGCTAGAACACCAAATGATTTTAAAAATGATATTCAATTTTATTTTCCTCCCAGAGGAAGTACTTGCGTGACCCAGGGAGCTCTGTCCGAGCTGAGGCAGGCAAAGATTGCTTTCTCAGGTAAGCGCAGTTCTTTTCTTTTTTTAAACTTGACAGTCCGAATATCCATTTCAGCTTCTTTCTTTAAATATTAATCTCAACAAAAAAATATATTTCAGGTGAGTAATTTGACTTTTCTTTTTCTCCTTCTTTTCTTTGTTTTGGCTTTACCAATGCTTTTATTTAGGAAATGCTCCCGTTATGTGCAAGGTGAAATTCTACCAATGAGACACTATTCTCAGATAGTGTCTCTAAAACGCTTCTCCTCAGTGCCGTTCAGTGTCCTGGTGAGGAGCGTGAATGCTCAAACTCTGAAAAAAAGATGCTACTCTACTCTGAAGAGCGCTCTCTGAAACAAATCACTACTTCCTTAAATAGGCAGGCTCCTTACTGAGAAGCTACCGTGGAAACTATACAACGGCCAACTACCGAGGACTTCAAAGGGGCCCCTTCTTCTTGAATATACTTTGGTGAGTGCGCATTTGTTTGTTAGAACGCACTTCACATTCCGGCCGCAGTTTGGGAAAAACGCACTAGCGTGCTGAAAGGAGAGCTAAGCTGGCAGACATCTTCAGTTTCCAGCCCTGCCAGCTCAGTCTCCATCCATTACTCCTGCTTCTCTTCTGCTGCCGTCTGATCAGTTTATGGGTGATTCTACTGGCCAGTACAGCGTTGTTTGCAGGAATCCTCCTAAGGATCCTGACACACCGCCAAGCATATTGAGAGTTTCTTCATTGCCACAGTTTTCCTGGTGGTGAGCTTGTCATGAAAACTGTGGCAGTGAGGAAACTCCTGTTGCCTTAGGGCCATGGGGTGCATGCAGGGGGGCACATGTTGGGCCCCCTTGTGTGCATGCACCTCAATTCCTGAACGGCATGGACTCCAGTCCATGCAGTACAGGAACGGGCTTTGGGGTTCCCATTGCTGTGCCTTTCTAAGGTTCACCACCTGGGATGGCAAAAGCACCGCACATGAGACCACAAATATACTCATAATCTGTTAGGCACTGTGCAGGCGAGTTTGGCTTTCAATATAACTCTAAAAGAAAATATCATATCAATCAATCAGGTCGCACTCATTGCTTTCAACTTTGACATGCACATTGTACTGTTTAGATTTGGTTTTCTTAATATTTTTCAGGCTTTGGAAGGGTAACAAACTCAACAAATGTAGCCATCTAACAGTACTGTATGTTCGTTATTTTTATATACACGTTTAGACAGTAATAGAAGGTGGACTCATACAACACATGTTCTTCTCATTTTCAAGGATATTTCTCATACATTATTTTGATCCTTCATCTCTCCTTCATTACTTCTCTCCCTCGATTTTAAAGCTGTCCAGACATTATTGGAGTCCCATTGGGAATAGTGGATATTGGAGCAGGTAACCAATTTAGATCGGTTAGCTCTTTTTTGTACCACTAAGATAGCCACGCCGCTCCCCTTACTTTTTAGAGGGCTTTTTAGTCATTTTTCGTTTATGTGATGCAGGGTCACTTACAACACGACGTGTCAACTCACGGAGGTCCCGATTTCAAAACAGAAGTTGTGTGTAGGCGGCTTCATGCCAGTCTAAGGTAGGCTTTCCTGTGACATAACATACCGGAGGTTTTCTGCAGACTTAGGGCCTTATTATGAGTTTGGCAGTGTGGCAGCGGGCCGCCACACCAGTGCCCCGCTGCCTTAC
Source organism: Calotriton arnoldi (assembly GCA_963921515.1). Taxonomy (NCBI): domain Eukaryota; kingdom Metazoa; phylum Chordata; class Amphibia; order Caudata; family Salamandridae; genus Calotriton; species Calotriton arnoldi. The sequence goes on from CAWUFW010024158.1 coordinate 25,418, forward strand.
CACCAAAACCTTACCTTCTGACTGGAATCCAGGTCAAGCTTTCTGCAGCAGCTGGCCCACGGTGGTGACGTGCTAAGGCTCATATGTGAGCCTCAGCAAGGCACAGCAATGGGAACTCCATGGCACGTTCCTGCATGGCATGGACTGTGAAGTCTGTGCCGTGCAGGAACTGGGGGTGCATGCATACAGGGGCCACACCATGTACCCCCCGCATGCATCCCCTGGTACAGAGGCAACAGGGGGCCCTGTAGGGCTCCCATAGTTTCCTCACCGCTACATTTTTCATGGTGGACTCACTGCCATGAAAACTGTGGCAGTAAGGAAACTCGTAAAATGCTTGGCGGTGCAGCAACGGCACCACCAGCATATTGTGGCCTCAGACCGCTGTGCCACTGCCAAGAGATCATAGATCCCTGGTGGTAGCAGTGGTCCAGTGGCGGTCCAAACCCCATAGTCGTAATATGGTGGGTGAGCCGCCAGTATGGCAGTCCACGGACCACCACCTCGACTACGGCAGTCCAATGGACCGCCGTAGTTGAAATAACGCCCTTACTGTGTAACAGAGATTTCTAAGTTGATTTGCCATTTATACAGCTCGTTTTTCAGCCACATTTTAGGAATTTATCAATCTTCGACATCTTAGAGGTACTTTTCTTTTTACTAATGCGCTCTTATCTAATTACTTAAGGAGTTTATCAAGTCTCCATTTAAGGTATGCATCATTGGTATACCTTTACATTGTTTAATTGTGGTGAGTTCGATGAAACGATAATGGTGCTTGGTATTTATCATCATTAATTTTTATAACTGATATCATTATTTGTTGATAGACTTCACTTTTCAGATTTAGGCGTAGCGCAAGTTACAGTTTCTTGGGGCTAAGTGCATGCCTTCTAACTTGACAATTTTTGGTCCACTGGTATTTTCAGACAGGTCACGTTGTTAGGAAGGAACTTTCTCTTTCCACTTATGGACACTATTTTGACTCCAGTTGCAGTTCAGGTTATACAGTGTGCTTTTTAACAAGATAGACGTCTGCCCGCTAGCACTTTTCACAGTGTCCTGCGCTAAAAGGGGGACCCTTTTTCCCCTCTTTGGTCAGACTCCATTCTGTGACTATATATATGTATTACAATCGGGAGAAGACACAACCTTTTAAGGTGAACATCCTCAAGGAGTGTGACCTCATAAACATCATAAATACTGCTCATCTTGTTTATCATGTAACTTCATTTGTCTCTGTTTTTTTACCTTTTTAACCACTAGAAATGACTTTGGAAATTTGAATCTCATGGAGTTGTTTCGGGTGATTACACCCATTACTATAGACTGACCCCTACCACGACAGGTGGGTTTTATGGTCTTTCATAGGGTCTGAATACTAATGTGGATCCTGGTGACTATACAATGACCTATAAGGGATCAAAAGTCACTTAGGGACTTTACACAAGTTTTTAAGATATAATGGGAGTTCTGTTAGTATGGCTTTGGTAATGTAGATTTCAGCGATATATGTTTAGCATTCTAATGGTCTTACCGATTGTCCCTCAGAAATGCACTGCTAAATTGGATTTTGATTGGGAGCTCAAGACTGATTAATCAGTTCCAGATGGATCATAATTATGAGATCCACTTTTAAAAGAGGTTGTTGTTGTTTTTTCTGACATGATTTTGTCTACCATGGACGGATACCTGGAACAGATATAATTAATTTCCTTTGCTTTGTGGGACTTTTTGGTTTGATTTGTGTTCTACCACCTTAAACTTCCTATTTCTACTTTATGTATGATCTTGTCTCTGTCATGGATCCACTTTCGGGTGATCTTGTAATTACCTTTTGGTAATGGGACTTCTCTCATCAATACTTTTTGTGACAATCATGGCTATGTCATCACTGTGGTAGTGATACATGGCAATTATGATACATGTTTTTTAGATATGAATGTATGATTCCTTACTGTATTTTATGTGTATTATAACATTTTTGTACCCTTGAAGAAGTCACCTGTGTGACGAAACACGGGTTGGCTGTGCTTTGTGATGTCATCTACTCCATATTGTGGCTGTACTTAATGATGTCACCTACTCTATATTTGTGAAGATCTCAACTTACACATAATAAATGAGACTTTGATTCATACATATTGGATTTCTTACTTATTGGACCACATATATGTACAGTTGGAACTTAACATACAAAACTGTGCATTTTGATACCTAATGAGTGCTATGATATCACTCTTGTATGCATCGTAGGTGCAGTGGCACAAGATCCACAGCATGTTTGACACCTTTGGTAGCAGGGTGTCTGGGTATCTTGATTTAGCACAATTGCTGACCCCTTTGGTAGATTATTTACTTGCCCACAAAGATTGTGTATTACCAGGAGGTGCACTCATTGACCACTACTACTGCTTTGTTTGTTTATGTTTATTAACCCCTTTGGTGCTTGCGTCGGCCAATGGCCGACGCAAGCACTACCTCCCTGGTGCGGCGCACGTCCATTGGCCGTCACCAGGGAGGGCCCCCTTGCACCGGAGATTGTTTTTTTTTTTATTCCCCCTGGGGGAGACGTGGAAGGCTATGTATATATATATATATATATGTGTCCGTGTCCGTGTGTGTGTGTGTATATATATATATATTATAGCAAAGGTATCGAATAAACGTCAAGACTGAATGGCAATGCTACCCTTGTGTCGGTGTCCGATTCTTATGAAGATTTCGGAAATGGTTTATATATATATTCACTGAAAAAACCATAGGTTTCAGGGGCGTTATAGTTAGTTGGACATTTCACTCGTACAAAACCATAGAAATTCCCCGTTATAGTTAGTTCAGCTAACTATAACTCGCTGCACTCCGCAATGCACTGCTGATGACGTCACATATTACATCACTCATGACATGGTCAGTGACATCACTCATGACATCACTCATGACATCACTGATGACATCTCAAATGACTTCACTGATGACATCATCCTTGTGATAGAGTGGCAGACCTCCTCTCACCCTAATATAACCTTTGATACACACACTCAAAAATACAAACTACCATTTTCAAAACAATGGACATACCGATACCAATTACAACACACCTATTCAGTAATTCCAAGATCTACACACACATCCACTCATTCACCAACAGACCCTATACAGTCACTCATACATGTACTCACTCATCATATGTACTCATACATCCTGTTACACACCGCCACTCATCCATAGAGTTACTCACACACATAGTCACACATGCAAACAAAGTATCAAACATCCATTTACTTGCATATACAGTTATACACACACTACCACACTTACTTCTACAGAAACTTACACATACTTACTCTCTTAAACAATCACTTATAGAAACACCTACTTATTTATACAGAAACTCTTCCAATCTCTCACTCTCACATATACTCACTTATATACACCAATACTCACATATACTAGTTTAAAACATATGTAGTTACTCATAAAGACACTATTGAGACAGTCATTCACTCACTAACACACCCATACACATACTCATCCACCTATACAGTCCTGCACACATGCTGTCTTCAACACATACAAACAGTGAGTCACTCATTCATGCATCTATGCACTAAGTAATACCCCCACCGAACCAAACAGACACTCAGACACTCATACTGATACTCAAAAAACCAACTAATAACCCATATAGACACTCATGTAGCTACTCACCAACCCATGCAGCCACTTATACACAAAGTGAGAGACTGATACAGATATTTTCATATTTAAACATTACTCACTAACCCATGTATTCACTAAGATACACTTAGTCAGTTATACAATCAATTTTACAAAAAAATCATCCATTTAGACACTTATATACCCATTTATTCTTCCATCGACCTTGAGATATACATATATAAAACATATTTAATTTTCAGAAAAACACACATTCACTGGATGATGTCATCAGTGATGTCATCAGTGATGTCATTTGAGATGTCATCAGTGATGTCATGAGTGATGTCACTGACCATGTCATGAGTGATGTAATATGTGACGTCATCAGCAGTGCATTGCGGGCGCGCGAGTTATAGTTAGCTGAACTAACTATAACGGGGAATTTCTATGGTTTTGTACGAGTGAAATGTCCAACTAACTATAACGCCCCTGAAACCTATGGTTTTTTCAGTGAATTTCTAAGGTTTTTTAAATGCTAATTTCTAAATATAACGTGCCTGAAACCTATGGTTTTTCAGTGAATTTCTAAGGTTTTTTAATTGCTAATTTCTAACTATAACGTGCCTGAAACCTATGGTTTTTTCAGTGAATATATGTATATTTATTATACTATGTATACATGTGAAAATGTCTCGGTCCCCTGTTTGCCTCGGTGGCACGGAAAAAATGGGTGGAACTGACGTCAGCACACCGACGAGGTCCTCTTATGGCTCCGATGACGTCATACGGTGTCGCGAGCGGAGCCGTGCTCGTTGACGTGGGAGAGCTAGGAAAGAATTTCCGTGGAATGCTGGTGCAGGGGATATTCACCTAAGTGTTCAGGCTAGTCCTTTGGGAGCAACTGTTTATGTTGCCACTCCAGAAACTGAAACCAGTGATCCGAGGGCAGAGGCCCTGCAGATGGCACACGAGGTGGGGTGCCCAGTCGTGTGAACCGGCGGGGCAGCGAAGTGACAAGCACCACAACCCACAAAAAAGGTAACGAGGGCACTGAATAACACAGGATCTTCTCTTTGTATCTGGCAGGAACAACAAAGTTAAAATGCCCTAGTACCAAAATGTAGAATTAGTGCTACAACGGTCTTCAAGAGGGCCTGCGATGCCGCTTCTGCCTCCCGTACCCTGGAGGCGGCACATGGGTCACGCGGTACGGTCATACTGCGGTGGGACGCACACTCGTTGACCTCTAATGGCACTGCTCCACACTTCAGGGAGGAAGCTTTCCATTAGCTATGTTTTCTGATGACATGTCGCGCCGGTGCCGTCCAACAACAGAACTCCTTTAGATCCAAACAGACTCTTCCACTCTCTCACCGGAAGTGAAACCAGGCCACGCGGACACTTTCACAATACAACAGCCGGGAATGCACTTTTCGGTAAAAAAACCACATTGCTTCCTCCTAATTAATCAAATAAACGTCTCACTGAAGAACAGGGGCCAGCTTCGATCGGTAAACAGCCGTTACAACGACTTTTTTACTTTGCGATACCATTACAATGCATGCATTACCACGCATGCGTTGTACATCACAAAGTCATTACTACGCATTTTTTTAGAACGCATGGTCATTTACCACGCATGCTTTTACAACGAATTTTGTTGTAAAGGTATGTATGGTAAATGACCATGCGTCTAAAAACATGTAGACGATCCATGTCGTTGTAAGGAAGCAGAGGCTGTTCCGTTTCCTCACAACGACGTGCACCGCCCCTCAGAGATGACGTGAAGCAGGAACCACGAGGAGAGAGGAACCATGAGGAGTGAGAGGTAAGGGGGATTGGGCATGGGGTGGGGGTTTCTTTTCTAGGGTTTAGGGTAGTGCAGTGGTGTTTGGGTAGTGTAGGGGGTCGTGCTGGGGTAGTGTTTTAGGGTAGTGCAGTGGTGTTTGAGTAGTGTAGGGGGTCATGCTGGTGGTATTGTTTTAGGGTTTAGGGTAGTGCAGTGGTGTTTGTGTAGTGTAGGGGTCGTGCTGGGGAAGATTTAGGGTTTAGGGTAGTGCAGTGGTGTTTCGGTAGTGTAGGGAGTCGTGCCGGGGGTAGTGTTTTAGGGTTTAGGGTAGTGCAGTAGTGTAGGGGGTCGTGCTGGTGGTAGTGTTTTAGGGTTTAGGGTAGTGCAGTGGTGTATGGGTAGTGTAGGGGGTCGTGCTGGGGTAGTGTTTTAGGGTAGTGCAGTGGTGTTTGAGTAGTGTAGGGGGTCATGCTGGTGGTATTGTTTTAGGGTTTAGGGTAGTGCAGTGGTGTTTGTGTAGTGTAGGGGTCGTGCTGGGGGTAGATTTAGGGTTTAGGGTAGTGCAGTGGTGTTTCGGTAGTGTAGGGAGTCGTGCTGGGGGTAGTGTTTTAGGGTTTAGGGTAGTGCAGTGGTGTTTGTGTAGTGTAGGGGGTTGTGCTGGGGGTAGTGTTTTAGGGTTTATGTTAGTGCAGTGGTATTTGGGTAGTGTAGGGGGTAGTGCTGGGGTAGTGTTTTAGGGTTTAGGGCAGTGCAGTGGTGTTTGTGTAGTGAAGGGGTCATGCTGTGGGTAGTGTTTTAGGGTTTAGGGTAGTGCAGTCGTGTTTGTGTAGTGTAGGGGGTCGTGTTTTAGGGTATAGGGTAGTGCAGTGTTGTTTGGGTAGTGTAGGGGGTCATGCTGGGGTTAGTGTATTAAGGTTTAGGGTAGTGCAGTGGTGTTTGGGTAGTGTAGGGAGTTGTGCTGGGGGTAGTGTTTTCAATCAATCAATCAATCAATCACGGCATTTATAGAGCGCGCTACTCACCCGGGAGGGTCTCAAGGCGCTGGGGGAGGGGGTAAGTTACTGCTCGAACAGCCAGGTCTTGAGCTGCTTCCTGAAGGAGAGATGGTCCTGGGTTCGCCGAAGGTGAGTGGGGAGGAGTTCCAGGTCTTGGCTGCCAGGTAGGAGAAGGATCTTCCTCCGGCGGTGGTTCTGCGGATGCGTGGTACGGTGGCGAGGGCGTGGCTGGTTGATCGTAGCTGGCGGGTGGGCGTGTAGAAGGTCATGCGGTCGTTGAGGTACTTTGGGCCCAGGTCGTGGAGGGCCTTGTGTGCGTGGGTGAGGAGTCTGAACGTGATTCTCTTGCTGACGGGGAGCCAGTGCAGGTCTTTCAGGTGTCCGGTGATGTGGCTGTGTCGGGGGATGTCCAGGATGAGTCGTGCGGAGGCGTTCTGGATGCGCTGGAGTCTTTTTGAAGTTTGGCTGTGGTTCCGGCGTAGAGGGTGTTCCCATAGTCCAGTCGACTGGTGACGAGTGCCTGGGTGACGGTCTTCCTGGTTTCAGTGGGGATCCATCTGAAGATCTTGCGGAGCATGCGCAGGGTGTTGAAGCACGAGGATGAGACGGCGTTGACTTGTCTGGTCATCGACAGGGAGGAGTCCAGGATGAAGCCCAGGTTGCGTGCGTGGTCCGTTGGCTTGGACGCGGTGCCCAGGGCCGGGGGCCACCAGGAGTCGTCCCAGGCGGAGGGTGATGAGCCCAGGATGAGGACTTCCGTCTTGTCTGAGTTTAGTTTAAGGCGGCTGTTCCTCATCCAGTCGGCGACGTCTCTCATCCCGTCGTGTAGGTTGGCTCTGGCGGTGGTGGGGTCGTTGGTGAGGGAGAGGATCAGCTGGGTGTCGTCGGCGTAGGAGATGATGTTGAGGTTGTGTTGGCGTGCGATGGCTGCGAGGGGGCTCATGTAGACGTTGAAGAGGGTTGGACTGAGTGAAGATCCTTGTGGAACGCCGCAGATGACTTCGGTGGCCTCGGATCTGAACGGGGGAGGCGGACTCTCTGGGTTCTTCCGGCGAGGAACGAGATGATCCATTCCAGTGCTTTCTCTCGGATTCCGATGTTGCTGAGGCGCTTCACTAGGGTGCGGTGGCAGACGGTGTCGAACGCCGCGGAGAGGTCCAAGAGGATGAGGGCTGCTGTTTCCCCGTTGTCGGTTAGGGTTCTGATGTCGTCGGTGGCTGCGATAAGGGCGGTCTCGGTGCTGTGGTTGGCCCGAAACCCGGACTGCGAGGGGTCGAGGATCCATTCGTCTCGAGGAAGGCGGCAAGCTGTCCGTTGACGGTCTTCTCGATGACTTTGGCCGGAAACGGAAGGAGCGAGATGGGACGGTAGTTCTTGAGGTCGGTGGGGTCCGCCGTTGGTTTCTTCAGGAGGGCGGTAAGCTCGGCGTGCTTCCAGCTCTCCGGGAAGGTGGCAGTGTGGAAGGAGGAGTTGATGATGTCCCGGAGATGGGGTGCGATGGTGGCGTCGGCTTTGTTGAAGACGTGGTGTGGGCAGGGGTCGGTTGGTGATCCGGAGTGGATGGAGTTCATCGTGCGGGTGGTGTCTTCGGTGCTGATCGGGGTCCAGTTGCAGAGGGTGGTGGTGGCGGGCGTTGGTTCGGCGGTAGGGTGCGTGGTTTGTGCGTCGAAGCTGTTATGTATGTCGGTGATCTTGCGGTGGAAGAACGTGGCGAGTGAGTTGCAGAGGTCTTGCGAGGGGGTGATGTCGTTGTTTCCGGCGCTGGGGTTGGAGAACTCTTTGACGATGCTGAAAAGTTCCTTGCTGTCGTGGGCGTTGTTGTCCAGTCGTTCTTTGAGTGCCGACTTCTTGGTGGCACGGATCAGCTGGTGGTGTTTGCGGGTGGCATGCTTGAGGGCGGTCCTGTTGTCTGTGGTCTGGTCGAGTCGCCAGGTTCTCTCGAGAGTGCGGCAGTTCTTCTTGGATTCCTTGAGTTCGTTGGTGAACCAAGGGGTTTTCTTGCTTCCGGGTCTGCTGGGAGGGTTTTTAGTGGTGCGAGGTCGTCGGCGCAGGCGGTCAGCCACTTGGCGAGGTTGCTGGCTGCTTCGTTTGGGTCCGTTGTGTTGGTGGGTGTGTTCTGGCTGAGGGAGGCGGTGAGCTGCTCGGCGGTGATCTTGCTCCAGCTCCGGCGGGGAGCCTGTTGCGGGTGGTGGTGGGTCGCAGTCTTTCTGAAGCTGAAGTGGACGCAGCTGTGGTCGGTCCAGTGTAGTCCGGTGGCGTGGCTGAAGGAGATGTGCTTGCTGGAAGAGAAGACGGGGTCAAGCGTGTGGCCGGCGTAGTGGGTGGGCGTGTTCACCAGTTGCTTGAGTCCGAGGTTGGCGAGGTTGTCCAGCAGGGCGGTGGTGTTTCTGTCGTTGTTGTTCTCCAGGTGGAAGTTGAGGTCCCCTAGGAGGATGTAGTCGGCTGAGGGCATGGCGTGCGGGCTGATGAAGTCTGCGATGTCTTCGCTGAATAGTGTGCGTGGTCCCGGGGTCTGTAGATGAGGGTGCCTCGGAGGGTGGTCTTGGGGTCAGTGTGTATCTGGAAGTGTAGGTGTTCGGCGGCGGTGAAGGTCTCGTCGGAGTTAGTCGAGATGCGGATGGTGTTCTTGTGTATGATGGCGATGCCTCCTCCCGTCTGGTTGACGCAGTCCCTCCGGGTGATCTTGTATCCGTCCGGGATGGCTATGGCGATGTCGGGCGCTGAGGAGGCGTTCATCCAGGTTTCGGTGAGGAAGGCGATGTCCGGTGCTGTTGCGTCGAGCAGGTCCCAGAGTTCCACGGCGTGCCTGTGGACGGAGCGGGTGTTCAACAGGATGCATTTCAGGTTGTTGCTGCTGGTGCTCGACTTGGCGGAGGTGGTGCACGTCCGGGGGCAGGTGAATCGGCAGGTTTGGCAGGTGAAGGGTCCGTGGGTGCGTCTCGGTGAGGCTCGGTAGGTTTTAGGGTTTAGGGTAGTGCAGTGGTGTTTGTGTAGTGTGGGAGGTCATGCTGGGGGTATATTTAGGGTTTAGTGTAGTGCAGTGGTGTTTGGGTAGTGTAGGGAGTCGTGCTGGGGTAGTGTTTTAGGGTTTAGCGTAGTGCAGTGGTGTTTGGGTAGTGTAGGGAGTCGTGCTGGTGGTAGTGTTTTAGGGTTTAGGGTAGTGCAGTTATGTTTGGGTAGTGTAGGGTGTCGTGCTGGGGTAGTGTTTTAGCACTAATTTTTCTTTCTACAGCACTAACCATAATTTCTATGACAAAATGAACCCCCTCATTTTGTTCCTTTTAAATTAAATGTTTTAAGAGTTACCAGTTTATTCCACTCAAGATGGCTTCAGGTGTGCCATAATTTTGTCATAAGTAAGACTGTTAGCGCTCTAGTTGTTCTTTAGAACACTCTGGGAAGCTGCAGTAGAACACAAAGGCATCAACTGACAGGCTGCTCCTGTTGAAATATAACAGGAAGATATTTGAGATCACACTTGAAACATGTCCTAATTTTTCTTTCTACAGCACTAACCATAATTTCTATGGCAAAATGAACCCCTTCATTTTGTTCCTTTTTAAATTAAATGTTTTAAGTGTTACCAGTTTATTCCAATCAAGATGGCTTCAGGTGTGCCATAATTTTGTCATAAGAAAGACTGTTAGCGCTCTATTTGTTCTTTAGAACACTCTGGGAAGCTGCAATAGAACACAAAGGCATCAACTGACAGGTGGCTCCTGTTGAAATATAACAGGAAGATATTTGAGATCACACTTGAAACATGTCCTAATTTTTCTTTCTACAGCACTAACCATAATTTCTATGACAAAATGAACCCCATCATTTTGTTCCTTTTTAAATTAAATGTTTTAAGTGTTACCAGTTTATTCCAATCAAGATGGCTTCAGGTGTGCCATAATTTTGTCATAAGAAAGACTGTTAGCGCTCTATTTGTTCTTTAGAACACTCTGGGAAGCTGCAGTAGAACACAAAGGCATCAACTGACAGGCTGCTCCTGTTGAAATATAACAGGAAGATATTTGAGATCTCACTTAAAACATGTCCTAATTTTTCTTTCTACAGCACTAACCATAATTTCTATGGCAAAATGAACCCCCTCATTTTGTTCCTTTTTAAATTAAATGTTTTAAGTGTTACCAGTTTATTCCAATCAAGATGGCTTCAGGTGTGCCATACTTTTGTCATAAGTAAGGCTGTTAGCACTCTAGTTGTTCTTTAGAACACTCTGGGAAGCTGCAGTAGAACACAAAGGAATCAACTGACAGTCTCTGCCCTTGTTGGATGTACATGTTTTACTGAGAATGTCAGACTTCATTCTAACATGACTGAGAAAGATAATGTGAATTTACAGAAAATATGTTCTCATTTTAGCTTCTGGAGCACCTTCCAAAACTGTATGGGACAAGCATGTGAAAATAGTTTTCTCTCAAACATGATTCATGATATCCCAGCAGAAGGTTTTTCACAGGGTAAAATCACCTTAGAACACACCACAATTCCTGAAATTAGTATGGTACCATCAACAAATGAATTCTAATGTAACTAAAGTCTGTTATCACCCTTTATAGTTCTCCTTTTGGTAACCCTCAAAATCTTCGATTCACTACAATGCATTTCAATGGGGTACTATCATTTATATTGGTCCCAAGATGGCTGCCAGCAATTCCAGGATGAAGTGCTGACAGCCAATCAGATCTCACGATGACATGTGTGGTTAGGCTCCGCCCAGATATATATGTGTTTTCTTTTTCAAATTTCTCAGGAACTACTGAACGGATTTACACCATTTAAGCAAAAGGCACGACTCTGAACCAAGGGCTACCTTTTTGGCAAATTTGGTGTAATTCCGTTCAGCAGTTCGGGCTGTAGCTGCGACTAAAGGTTCCTATGGAAAATTGCATGGGGAAAACACGTTTTGGGACCCCCCTTTTTTCTCGGCCCCCGCTTGCCGAATCACCCCGAGACTTTCAGGATAGGAGTGGACCGGAGCGCCCCAACAAGTTGGAAAATTTTGCGAAGATTCGTCAACCGGCGCCAAAGTTATTTCAAATAGAATGTTGCGGATTTCCTATGGAAAATAGGTCCTAACTATAACTATCTACTGGCGACCGCCAGTAGATAATATATATATATATATATATATATATATATATATATCTATATATATATATATATATATATATTATCTACTGGCGGTCGCCAGTAGATAGTTATAGTTACAACCTATTATCCATAGGAAATCCGTGACATTCTATTTGAAATAACTCTCTTGCCGGTTGACGTATCTTCGCGAAATTTTCAAGCTTTGTGGCCCGCTCCGGTCCGCTCCTACCCTGAAAGTCTCGGAGATTCGTCAGCGGGGCCGAGAAAAAGGGGTCCCAAACGTGTTTTCCCCATGCACTTTTCCATAGGAAACTTTAGACACGGCTACAGCCCGATTGCTTTTCCACATGGGGAGCAGCATGTCAGCTGCTCCCCATGTGGAACAGCAATGCCGGCTCCCAAGGGACGTGGGGAGCCGGCGGGACTGTGGGGGATTGGGGACCCCCACAGTCCCCAACGGAGAGGGCCAGCCCGGGGGATGGGGTCCCCGGGGCAAGTAGTGGCCCGGGAGGGGCCACGCGGCCCCCTCCCCAAAAAAGAGAATTTTTTTTATTTTTTAAAAATGGAAAGGCCGGCTCCGGGGGATGGGGTCCCCGGGGCCTTAAAATGGCCAGAGGAGGGGGGCCACGCTGCCCCCCTCAAAATAATAAATATAGAGGCCATGCCCCGGGGGATGGGGTCCCCGGGGCCAATACAGGCCCAGGCACGGGGGGCCACGCGGCCCCCTTCCCTTTATTTTTTTTTTGTGGAAATTTAAAAAAAGGGGTAAGGCCCTGGGGGATGGGGTCCCCAGGGCCCGAAAAAGGAAGGGGGCCACACAGCCCCCTTCAGGAGACAAAAAAAAAAAAAACGATCGGGCCCGCAGGCCCCGCCCCTTCCTTCACCACTCTGCAAACGCGCCCCTGGCGCGTTTGCAGAGAGGAACAAATTCCCCTTGAATACTGGGGGTCCTGGGGGCCAACTAGCCCACCAGGAACCTCCAGTATGCGCCAGGGAGCTGCCTTGCAGAGACGTGTAGAGAGGCCACACCCCTTTTACACCTCTCTGCAACGCAGCTCTGTGGCGCTTTGGAGGTATATGGTGGGCTAGTTGGACTCCGGGGACCCTCAGGATTCAAGGGACTTAATCCCCCAACTTAAAACGCACCACGGGCGCGTTTGCACAGTGCTGAAGGGAGGGGCGGGGCTTCAGGTGACATGTGTGCAAACAGGCCCCGTGGCGCGTTTTAAGATGGGAATTAAATCCCCTTCAATCCTGAGGGTCCCTGGGGGCCAACTAGCCCAACAGGTACATCCAGAAAGCGCCACAGAGCTGCGTTGCAGAGAGGTGTAAAAGGGGTGTGGCCTCTCTACACGTCTCTGCAACGCAGCCCCTGGCGCATATTGGAGGTTCCTGGTGGGCTAGTTGGCCCCTAGGGACCCTCAGGATTCAAGGGGACTTAATCCCCCAACTTAAAACGTGCCACGGGGCACGTTTGCACAGATGTCACCTCAGGCCCCGCCCCTCCCTTCACCATTGTGCAAATATTCCTCTAAAATCAGCCGAAATACGAATTCCGATTTACTCACCTGTTATAAGGAGAGACCTCAGTGCTGCATCTTTCAGCCCAGTACTGGTCCTGAAAAGTAATTTTAACCGTACTTACCAGTAACTTGAATTTTCTTCCATAGGCTAACATTGACTGGTTTCACTTGGAAATTCTTCTAAGTGTGGAGTTTTGGAACTTTAAAATATTCCTCTAAAATCAGCCGAAATACGAATTCCGATTTACTCACCTGTTATCAGGAGAGACCTCAGTGCTGCATGTTTCAGCCCAGTACTGATCCTCAAAAGTAATTTTAACCGTACTTACCGGTAACTTGAATTTCCTTCCATAGGATATCATTGCCTGCTTTTTGCTGAAAAAGTTTCTAAGTGTTGATTTTTGGAACTTTAAAATATTCCTCTAAAATCAGCCGAAATCCGAATTCTGATTTACTCACCTGTTATCAGGAGAGACCTCAGTGCTGCATCTTTCAGCCCAGTACTGATCCTCAAAATTAATTTTAACCGTACTTACCGGTAACTTGAATTTCCTTCATAGGCTAACATTGACTGGTTTCACTTGGAAATTCTTCTAAGTGTGGAGTTTTGGAACTTTATAATATTCCTCTAAAATCAACCAAAGTACGAATTCCAATTTACTCACCTGTTATCAGCAGAGAACCCAGTGCTGCATCTTTTAGCCCAGCACTGACCCTGAAAAGTAATTTTAACCGTACTTACCAGTAACTTATATTTTCTTCCATAGGAATCCTTTGTCTGGTTTTCAGCAGAAAAGTTTCAAAGTGTCGATTTTCACAAACTACAAATATTCCTTAAAAATCGCCTGTATGACTTAAACGCATTCTTTCAACTGTTTACAGGAGATGCACCAGTGCTGGATCCAGGATCCAACACTGAGTAACAAAAAGTAACGATAACAGTTTTTACCTCCTAAGTGAATTTCCTTCCATAGGATAACATTGGTCATTCTATGAGAAAAAGTTTCTAAGTGTCAACTTTTAAAGTAGAATAATATTCCTTAAAAATCACGACTGTAACCAAAACGCTTTTACTCAACTGTTTACAGGAGATGTCCCAGGACTGAATCTAGGATCCAGTCCTGTGGTTAGAAAAGTAATCCATAAAGTAACTAATTGCATTTAACTAGAAATTCACATTGAGCTGAATGTTGCATTGTGTTTGAAAATGTGTTGCCCATTGCAACAACTGTAACTACTGTACTTAAAAGTCTATTGCCTATGTGCAAAGTATTTAAACTAAAGTAATTCATTCTGAGAAAGTATTTTTTGTAATGTATAATATAATTACAATGTAATTTAAAAAATAAAATATGTAAAAAAAAATGTTTTCTAAAAAATTTCGAAATCAGTATGAAAAAAATTTATATAACAATTAATACATTTAAAAATTGTCATTTACAAAACCTTTGAAATTCACTGAAAAAACCGTAGGTTTCAGACATGTTATAGTTACAAATTAGCATTTAAAAAACCTTTGAAATTCACTGAAAAAACCATAGGTTTTAGGGACGTTATAGTTACAAATTAGCATTTAAAAAACCTTTGAAATTCACTAAAAAAACCATAGGTTTTAGGGACAGTTATAGTTAGTTGGACATTGCACTCGTACAAAACCCGTGAAATTCCCCGTTATAGTTAGTTCAGCTAACTATAACTTGCGCCCCGCAATGCACTGCTGATGACGTCACATATTACATCACTCATGACATGGTCAGTGACATCACTGATGACATCACTGATGACATCTCAAATGACATCACTGATTACATCATCCACGTGATAATCTGATGCAGCTCTTCACACCCTAATATAACCTTTGATACACCCAATCTAAATTACAGACTGCCATTCGCAAAACCATAGACACTCCAACACCAATAACTACATACCCACTCACTGATTCTTAGGTCTACACACACACATCCACTCACTCACCCGTACAGTCACTCATACTTATGGTCACTCAATACAGGACTATCATATGCACTCTTACTCCTATATAGACACTCAAACACTGCCACTCATCCATAGAGGTACTCACACACCTAGTCAGTCATGCAAATAATTAAACACACTGCCATTTACTCACCTATACAGTTATACACACACCAGCTCACTTAATCATACAAATACTAGCACATTGTTACGCTCTTATACAATCACTGATACAAGCACACACTCATCCATACAGCCACTATCACAATCACTCATTCTCGCTTATAGCTATTTATATACTCCAACACACATATATACTGCCTTTCACATATGGAGTTACTCACACATGTACCACTGGGACATACATTCACTCACTAACACACTCTTACACACACTTACCCACCCATACAGTCTATCACAGATGCACTCTTGAAACCATCCACCCAGTGAATCACCCACTCACACATCTATGCACAGTCGCACACACCCCATCCACACAAACACTCAGGCACCCATACAGATACTCAGACAACAAATCAATAACTCTTATAGACACTCATGTAGCTATTCACAAACCCATGCAGCCACTTACACAGCAACAGACAGATACAGACATTCACCCAGTTTAGTCACTAACCCATGCATTCAGTAAGATACGTTTAATCACTCACTTATAGAATTAGTCACGCACCTACTAAATCATCCATACAGACACTTATACACCCACTCATTCTTCAATACGCCTTTCCCTATATATATAAAAAATATTTAAACTTTACAGAAACACACAGTCACTGGATGATGTCATCAGTGATGTCATTTGAGATGTCATCAGTGATGTCATCAGTGATGTCACTGACCATGTCATGAGTGATGTAATATGTGACGTCATCAGCAGTGCATTGCGGGGCGCGAGTTATAGTTAGCTGAACTAACTATAACGGGGAATTTCACGGGTTTTGTACGAGTACAATGTCCAACTAACTATAACTGTCCCTAAAACCTATGGTTTTTTTAGTGAATTTCAAAGGTTTTTAAATGCTAATTTGTAACTATAACGTGCCTGAAACCTACGGTTTTTTCAGTGAATATATATATATATATATATATATATATATGCTCCTTGATGCACAGTGAACGGCGCACTTGCGGACGGGTGCTTCACAAACGCGGGGGTGCGCCCGCGATATTTATCCAGGCTCTGTTTCCTTGTTTCCCACAAAGACAAACAGCTCTCGCGGGGGCAGTTGCTAGAGTTTATTGGCCCCCACGAGTGCTGTTTTTCATTTTGAGAAACAAGGAAACGGAGCTTGGATATATATATATATCTATATATATATATATATTATCTACTGGCGGTCGCCAGAAGATAGTTATAATTAGGACCTATTTTCCATAGGAAATCCGCGACATTCTATTTGAAATAACTCTCTTGCCGGTTGACGAATCTTCGCGAAATTTTCAAACTTTATGGCCCGCTCCGGTCCGCTCCTACCCTGAAAGTCTCGGGGTGATTCATCAAGCGGGGCCGAGAAAAAGGGGGTCCCAAAACGTGTTTTCCCCATTCATTTTCCCATATGAAACTTTAGACACGGCTACAGCCCGAACTGCTGAACGGAATTACACCAAATTTGGCAAAGAGGTAGTTCTTGGTTCAGAAAGAACCCTTTTTGTTAAATGGTGTAAATCTGTTCAGTAGTTGCGGAGAAATTAAAAAAATAAGAGTCAAAAAATCAATTTCCCAAAGGAAACTTTATGCAAGGCTACAGCCCGAACTGCTGAACGGAATTACACCAAATTTGGCAAAGAGGTAGTTCTTGGTTCAGAAAGAACCCTTTTGTTAAATGGTGTAAATCCGTTCAGTAGTTGCTGAGAAAATCAAAAGTAAAAACACATATATATCTGGGCGGAGCCTAACCACACATGTCATCGTGAGATCTGATTGGCTGTCAGCACTTCATCCTGGAATTGCTGGCAGCCATCTTGAGACCAATATACATGATAGTACCCCATTGAAATGCCTTGTAGTGAATCAAAGATTTTGAGGGTTACCAAAAGGAGAACTATTAAGGGTGATAACAGACTTTAGTTACATTAGAATTCATTTGTTGATGGTACCATACTAATTTCAGGAATTGTGGTGTGTTCTAAGGTGATTTTACCCTGTGAAAAACCTTCTGCTGGGATATCATGAATCATGTTTGAGAGAAAACTATTTTCACATGCTTGTCCCATACAGTTTTGGAAGGTGCTCCAGAAGCTAAAATGAGAGCATATTTTCTGTAAATTCACATTATCTTTCTCAGTCATGTGAGAATGAAGTCTGACATTCTCAGTAAAACATGTACATCCAACAAGGGCAGAGACTGTCAGTTGATTCCTTTGTGTTCTACTGCAGCTTCCCAGAGTGTTCTAAAGAACAACTAGAGTGCTAACAGCCTTACTTATGACAAAAGTATGGCACACCTGAAGCCATCTTGATTGGAATAAACTGGTAACACTTAAAACATTTAATTTAAAAAGGAACAAAATGATGGGGTTCATTTTGTCATAGAAATTATGGTTAGTGCTATAGAAAGAAAAATTAGGACATGTTTCAAGTGAGATCTCAAATATCTTCCTGTTATATTTCAACAGGAGCAGCCTGTCAGTTGATGCCTTTGTGTTCTACTGCAGCTTCCCAGAGTGTTCTAAAGAACAACTAGAGCGCTAACAGCCTTACTTATGACAAAAGTATGGCACACCGGAAGCCATCTTGATTGGAATAAACCGTTAATACTTAAAACATTTAATTTAAAAAGGAACAAAATGAGGGGGTTCTTTTTAAATAGAAATTATGGTTAGTGCTGCAGAAAGAAAAATGAGGGCATGTTTTAAGTGAGATCTCAAATCCTCTTCTATTTCATTAGAAAATTCTGACATGCAGACTGAAACAATCACTTTCAATACCAGCAGCAGACTTCCAGTTAACTCCCTGGTGAGCAGTAGCTTTAGTACAGTGATCTAATGAGCAACTAGAGTGCTAACATTCTGAATTTATGGCAAATGTGAGACACATCTGAATGCCTTCTTGATGGAATCAAAGTAAAAAACTGAAAGCATTTCCTACTGAGGAGACTGCAGTAAATGAGGAAATTAGGAAACTTCATAACAAAGAAGTCTTCCAAGATGGCCACCAGAGAAAAAAAGAGCCCAAATGTAGCACAAATATTACCCAGATGTAGCCCACATATAGCCCAATGACAAAAGTGTGCAAAACACTTTTTATTTTTAGTTTTTTTGCAGTTTTATGTAGTGCAGACTGCTCAGGTATTGGAGCGTTGCATCTTAAAACATGACCCCCTACACTACAAAAACACTACTGCACTACTCTAAACCCTAAAACACTACCCCAGCACGACTCCCTACACTACACAAGCACCACTGCACTATCCTAAACCCTAAAACACTACCCCCAGCATGACCCCCTACACTACACAAACACCACTGCACTACCCTAAACCCTAAAACACTACCCCCAGCACGATCCCCTACACTACCCAAACACCACTGCACTAACCTAAATCCTAAAACAATACCCCCAGCACGACCCCCTACACTACCCAAACACCACTGCACTACCCTAAAACATGACCCCCTACACTACACAAACACCACTGCACTACCCTAAACCCTAAAACACTACCCCCAGCACGACCCCCTACACTACACAAGCACCACTGCACTACTCTAAACCCTAAAACACTACCCCCAGAACGACCCCCTACACTGCCCGAACACCACTGCACTGCCCTAAACCTTGAAACACCAGCCCCTGCACGACCGCCTACACTGTTCGAAACACCACTGCACTGCCCTAAACCCTGAAACACCACCCCCCGCACGACCCCCTACACTGCCCGAACACCACTGCACTGCCCTAAACCCTGAAACACCACCCCCTTCACGACCCCTTACACTGCCCGAACACCACTGCACTGCCCTAAACCCTGAAACACCACCCCCAGCACGGCCCCCTACACTGCCCAAACACCACTGCACTGCCCTAAACCCTGAAACACTATCCCCAGCAAGACCCCCTACACTGCCCAAACACCACTCCACTGCCCTAAACCCTGAAACATCACCCCCAGCAAGACCCCCTACACTGCCCGAACACCACTGCACTGCCCTAAACCCTGAAACACCACCCCCAGCACGACCCCCTACACTGCACGAACACCACTGCTCTGCCCAAAACCCTGAAACACCAGCCCCAGCACGACCCCCTACACTGCCCGAACACCACTGCACTGCCCTAAACCCTGAAACACCAGCCCCAGCATGACCACCTACACTGCACGAACACCACTGCACTGCCCTAAACCCTGAAACACCAGCCCCAGCATGACCCCCTACACTGCCCGAACACCACTGCACTGCCCTAAACCGTGAAACACTAGCCCCAGCACGACCCCCTACACTGCCAGAACACCATTGCACTGCCCTAAACCCTGAAACACCAGCCCCAGCACAACCCCCTACACTGCCCGAACACTACTGCACTGCCCTAAACCCTGAAACACCACCCCGTGCACGACCCCCTACACTGCCCGAACACCACTGCACTGCCCTAAACCCTGAAACACCACCCCCAGCACGACACCCTACACTGCCCGAACACCACTGCACTGCCCTAAACCCTGAAACACCATTCCCCCTGCACGACCCCCTACACTGCCCGAACACTACTGCACTGCCCTAAACCCTGAAACACCATCCCCAGCACGACCCCCTACACTGCACGAACACCCCTGCACTGCCCTAAACCCTGAAACACTACCCCCAGCAAGACCCCCTACACTGCCCGAACACCACTGCACTGCCCTAAACCCTGAAACATCACCCCCAGCAAGACCCCCTACACTGCCCGAACACCACTGCCCTAAACCCTGAAACACCACCCCCAGCAAGACCCCCTACACTGCCCGAACACCACTGCACTACCCTAAACCCTACAACACTACCCCCAGCACGACCCCCTACACTACACAAGCACCACTGCACTACCCTAAACCCTAAAACACTACCCCCAGAACGACCCCCTACACTGCCCGAACACCACTGCACTGCCCTAAACCTTGAAACACCAGCCCCTGCACGACCCCCTACACTGTTCGAACACCACTGCACTGCCCTAAACCCTGAAACACCACCCCCAGCACGACCCCCTACACTGCCGAACACCACTGCACTGCCCTAAACCCTGAAACACCACCCCCAGCACGGCCCCCTACACTGCCCAAACACCACTGCTCTGCCCTAAACCCTGAAACACCAACCCCAGCAAGACCCCCTACACTGCCCAAACACCACTGCACTGCCCTAAACCCTGAAACATCACCCCCAGCAAGACCCCCTACACTGCCCGAACACCACTGCACTGCCTAAACCCTGAAACACCACCCCCAGCACGACCCCCTACACTGCCCGAACACCACTGTCCTAAACCCTGAAACACCACCCCCAGCACGACCCCCTACACTGCCCGAACACCACTGCACTGCCCTAAACCCTGAAACACCACCCCCAGCACGACCCCCTACACTGCCCGAACACCACTGCTCTGCCCAAAACCCTGAAACACAAGCCCCAGCATGACCCCCTACACTGCCCGAACACCACTGCACTGCCCTAAACCCTGAAACACCAGCCCCAGCACGACCCCCTACACTGCCCGAACACCACTGCACTACCCTAAACCCATAAACACCACCCCCAGCACGACCCCCTACACTGCCTGAGCACCACTGCACTGCCCTAAACCCTGAAACACCAGCCCCAGCATGACCCCCTACACTGCCCGAACACCACTGCACTGCCCTAAACCCTGAAACACCAGCCCCAGCACGACCACCTACACTGCACGAACACCACTGCACTGCCCTAAACCCTGAAACACCAGCCCCAGCATGACCCCCTACACTGCCCGAACACCACTGCACTGCCCTAAACCGTGAAACACTAGCCCCAGCACGACCCCCTACACTGCCAGAACACCATTGCACTGCCCTAAACCCTGAAACACCAGCCCCAGCACAACCCCCTACACTGCCCGAACACCACTGCACTGCCCTAAACCCTGAAACACCACCCCGTGCACGACCCCCTACACTGCCCGAACACCACTGCACTGCCCTAAACCCTGAAACACCACCCCCAGCACGACACCCTACACTGCCCGAACACCACTGCACTGCCCTAAACCCTGAAACATCACCCCCAGCAAGACCCCCTACACTGCCCGAACACCACTGCCCTAAACCCTGAAACACCACCCCCAGCAAGACCCCCTACACTGCCCGAACACCACTGCACTGCCCTAAACCCTGAAACACCAGCCCCAGCACGACCCCCTACATTGCCCGAACACCACTGCACTGCCCTAAACCCTGAAACACCACCCCCTGCATGACCCACTACACTGCCCGAACACCACTGCACTGCCCTAAACCCTGAAACACCATTCCCCCTGCACGACCCCCTACTCTGCCCGAACACTACTGCACTGGCCTAAACCCTGAAACACCATCCCCAGCACGACCCCCTACACTGCCCGAACACCCCTGCACTGCCCTAAACCCTGAAACACTACCCCCAGCAAGACCCCCTACACTGCCCGAACACCACTGCACTGCCCTAAACCCTGAAACATCACCCCCAGCAAGACCCCCTACACTGCCCGAACACCACTGCCCTAAACCCTGAAACACCACCCCCAGCAAGACCCCCTACACTGCCCGAACACCACTGCACTGCCCTAAACCCTGAAACACCAGCCCCAGCATGACCCCCTACATTGCCCGAACACCACTGCACTGCCCTAAACCCTGAAACACCACCCCCTGCAAGACCCACTACACTGCCCGAACACCACTGCACTGCCCTAAACCCTGAAACACCACCCCCAGCACGACCCCCTACACTGCCCGAACACCATTGCACTGCCCTAAACCCTGAAACACCACCCCCTGCATGACCCCCTACACTGCCCGAACACTACTGCACTGCCCTAAACCCTGAAACACCAGCCCCAGCAAGACCCCCTACACTGCCCGAACACCACTGCACTGCCCTAAACCCTGAAACACCACCCCCAGCAAGACCCCCTACACTGCCCGAACACTGCACTGCCCTAAACCCTGAAACACCACCCCCAGCAAGACCCCCTACACTGCCCGAACACCACTGCACTGCCCTAAACCCTGAAACACCACCCCCAGCACGACCCCCTACACTGCCCGAACACCACTGCACTGCCCTAAACCCTGAAACACCACCCCCAGCACGACCCCTACACTGCCCGAACACCACTGCACTGCCCTAAACCCTGAAACACCACCCCCAGCACGACCCCCTACACTGCCCGAACACCACTGCACTGCCCTAAACCCTGAAACACCACCCCCAGCATGACCCCCTACACTGCCCGAACACCACTGCACTGCCCTAAACCCTGAAACACCACCCCCAGCACGACCCCCTACACTGCCCGAACACCACTGCACTGCCCTAAACCCTGAAACACCACCCCCAGCACGACCCCCTACACTGCCCGAACACCACTGCACTGCCCTAAACCCTGAAACACCAGCCCCAGCATGACCCCTACACTGCCCGAACACCACTGCACTGCCCTAAACCCTGAAACACCAGCCCCAGCACGACCCCCTACACTGCCCGAACACCACTGCACTGCCCTAAACCCTGAAACACCACCCCCAGCACGACCCCCTACACTGCCTGAACACCACTGCACTGCCCTAAACCCTGAAACACCACCCCCAGCACGACCCCCTACACTGCCCGAACACCACTGCACTGCCCTAAACCCTGAAACACCACCCCCAGCACGACCCCCTACACTGCCTGAACACCACTGCACTGCCCTAAACCCTGAAACACCACCCCCAGCAAGACCCCCTACACTGCCCGAACACCACTGCACTGCCCTAAACCCTGAAACACCACCCCCAGCACGACCCCCTACACTGCCCGAACACCACTGCACTGCCCTAAACCCTGAAACACCAGCCCCAGCACGACCCCCTACACTGCCCGAACACCACTGCACTGCCCTAAACCCTGAAACACCAGCCCCAGCATGACCCCCTACACTGCCCGAACACCACTGCACTGCCCTAAACCCTGAAACACTAGCCCCAGCACGACCCCCTACACTGCCAGAACACCATTGCACTGCCCTAAACCCTGAAACACCAGCCCCAGCACAACCCCCTACACTGCCCGAACACCACTGCACTGCCCTAAACCCTGAAACACCACCCCGTGCACGACCCCCTACACTGCCCGAACACCACTGCACTGCCTTAAACCCTGAAACATCACCCCCAGCAAGACCCCTACACTGCCCGAACACCACTGCCCTAAACCCTGAAACACCACCCCCAGCAAGACCCCCTACACTGCCCGAACACCACTGCACTGCCCTAAACCCTGAAACACCAGCCCCAGCACGACCCCCTACATTGCCCGAACACCACTGCACTGCCCTAAACCCTGAAACACCACCCCCTGCATGACCCACTACACTGCCCGAACACCACTGCACTGCCCTAAACCCTGAAACACCATTCCCCCTGCACGACCTCCTACTCTGCCCGAACACTACTGCACTGGCCTAAACCCTGAAACACCATCCCCAGCACGACCCCCTACACTGCACGAACACCCCTGCACTGCCCTAAACCCTGAAACACTACCCCCAGCAAGACCCCCTACACTGCCCGAACACCACTGCACTGCCCTAAACCCTGAAACATCACCCCCAGCAAGACCCCTACACTGCCCGAACACCACTGCCCTAAACCCTGAAACACCACCCCCAGCAAGACCCCCTACACTGCCCGAACACCACTGCACTGCCCTAAACCCTGAAACACCAGCCCCAGCACGACCCCCTACATTGCCCGAACACCACTGCACTGCCCTAAACCCTGAAACACCACCCCCTGCATGACCCACTACACTGCCCGAACACCACTGCACTGCCCTAAACCCTGAAACACCACCCCCAGCACGACCCCCTACACTGCCCGAACACCATTGCACTGCCCTAAACCCTGAAACACCACCCCCTGCACGACCCCCTACACTGCCCGAACACTACTGCACTGCCCTAAACCCTGAAACACCGCCCCCAGCATGACCCCCTACACTGCACGAACACTACTGCACTGCCCTAAACCCTGAAACACTACCCCCAGCAAGACCCCCTACACTGCCCGAACACCACTGCACTGCCCTAAACCCTGAAACATCACCCCCAGCAAGACCCCCTACACTGCCCGAACACCACTGCCCTAAACCCTGAAACACCACCCCCAGCAAGACCCCCTACACTGCCCGAACAACACTGCAGTGCCCTAAACCCTAAAACACCACCCCCAGCACGACCCCCTACACTGCCCGAACACCACTGCTCTGCCCAAAACCCTGAAACACCAGCCCCAGCACGACCCCCTACACTGCCCGAACACCACTGCACTGCCCTAAACCCTGAAACACCACCCCCAGCACGACCCCCTACACTGCCCGAACACCACTGCACTGCCCTAAACCCTGAAACACCACCCCCAGCACGACCGCCTACACTGCCTGAAAACCACTGCACTGCCCTAAACCCTGAAACACCAGCCCCAGCACGACCCCCTACACTGCCCGAACACCACTGCACTGCCCTAAACCCTCAAACACCAGCCCCAGCACGACCCCCTACACTGCCCGAACACCACTGCACTACCCTAAACCCTGAAACACCAGCCCCAGCAAGACCCCCTACACTGCCCGAACACCACTGCACTGCCCTAAACCCTGAAACACCAGCCCCAGCAAGACCCCCTACACTGCCCGAACACCACTGCACTGCCCTAAACCCTGAAACACCACCCC
The DNA here is from genome assembly GCA_963921515.1 of Calotriton arnoldi. Taxonomy (NCBI): domain Eukaryota; kingdom Metazoa; phylum Chordata; class Amphibia; order Caudata; family Salamandridae; genus Calotriton; species Calotriton arnoldi. The sequence goes on from CAWUFW010024158.1 coordinate 50,422, forward strand.
CAGCAAGACCCCCTACACTGCCCGAACACCACTGCGCTGCCCTAAACGCTGAAACATCAGCCCCAGCAAAACCCCCTACACTGCGCGAACACCATTGCACTGCCCTAAACACTGAAACACCACCCCCAGCAAGACCCCCTACACTGCCCGAACACCACTGCACTAAACCCGGAAACACCAGCCCCAGCAAGACCACCTACACTGCCCGAACACCACTGCACTGCCCAAAACCCTGAAACACCACCCCCAGCACGACACCCTACACTGCCCGAACACCACTGCACTGCCCTAAACCCTGAAACACCACCCCCAGCACGACCCCTACACTGCCCGAGCACCACTGCACTGCCCTAAACCCTGAAACACCACCCCCTGCACGACCCCCTATACTGCCCGAACACCACTGCACTGCCCTAAACCCTAAAACTCTACCCCCAGCATGACCCCCTACACTGCCCGAACACCACTGCACTGCCCTAAACCCTGACTCACCACCCCCTGCACGACCCCCTACACTGCCCGAACACCACTACACTGCCCTAAACCCAGAAACACCACCCCCAGCACGACCCCCTACACTGCCCAAACACCACTGCACTGCCCTAAACCCTGAAACACCACCCCCAGCACGACCCCCTACACTGCCCGAACACCACTGCACTGCCCTAAACCCTGAAACACCAGCCCCTGCACGACCCCCTACACTGCCCGAACACCATTGCACTGCCCTAAACCCTGAAACACCACCCCCAGCACGACCCCCTACACTGCCTGAACACCACTGCCCTAAACCCTGAAACACCACCCCCAGCAAGACCCCCTACACTGCCCGAATACCACTGCACTGCCCTAAAGCCTGAAACACCACCTCCAACACAACCCCCTACACTGCCTGAACACCATTGCTCTGCCCTAAACCCTGAAACACTGCCCCCAGCAAGACCCCCTACACTGCCCGAACACCACTGCACTGCCCTAAACCCTGAAACATCACCCCCAGCAAGACCCCCTACACTGCCCGAACACCACTGCCCTAAACCCTGAAACACCACCCCCAGCACGACCCCCTACACTACTCGAACACCACTGCACTGCCCTAAACCCTGAAACACCACCCCCAGCACGACCCCCTACACTGCCCGAACACCACTGCTCTGCCCAAAACACTGAAACACCAGCCCCAGCATGACCCCCTACACTGCCCGAACACCACTGCACTGCCCTAAACCCTGAAACACCAGCCCCAGCACGAACCCCTACACTGCCCGAACACAACTGCACTACCCTAAACCCAGAAACACCACCCCCAGCACGACCCCCTACACTGCCCGAGCACCACTGCCTGCACTGCCCTAAACCCTGAAACACCAGCCCCAGCACGACCCCCTACACTGCCTGAACACTACTGCACTGCCCTAAACCATGAAACACCATCCCCAGCACGACCCCCTACACTGCACGAACACCACTGCACTGCCCTAAACCCTGAAACACTACCCCCAGCAAGACCCCCTACACTGCCCGAACACCACTGCACTGCCCTAAACCCTGAAACATCACCCCCAGCAAGACCCCCTACACTGCCCGAACACCACTGCACTGCCTAAACCCTGAAACACCACCCCCAGCAAGACCCCCTACACTGCCCGAACACCACTGCACTGCCCTAAACCCTGAAACACCAGCCCCAGCACGACCCCCTACACTGCCCGAACACCACTGCACTGCCCTAAACCCTGAAACACCACCCCCAGCACGACCCCCTACACTGCCCGAACACCACTGCACTGCCCTAAACCCTGAAACACCACCCCCAGCACGACCCCCTACACTGCCCGAACACCACTGCACTGCCCTAAACCCTGAAACACCAGCCCCTGCACGACCCCCTACACTGCCCGAACACCATTGCACTGCCCTAAACCCTGAAACACCACCCCCAGCACGACCCCCTACACTGCCTGAACACCACTGCCCTAAACCCTGAAACACCACCCCCAGCAAGACCCCCTACACTGCCCGAATACCACTGCACTGCCCTAAAGCCTGAAACACCACCTCCAACACAACCCCCTACACTGCCTGAACACCATTGCTCTGCCCTAAACCCTGAAACACTGCCCCCAGCAAGACCCCCTACACTGCCCGAACACCACTGCACTGCCCTAAACCCTGAAACATCACCCCCAGCAAGACCCCCTACACTGCCCGAACACCACTGCCCTAAACCCTGAAACACCACCCCCAGCACGACCCCCTACACTACTCGAACACCACTGCACTGCCCTAAACCCTGAAACACCACCCCCAGCACGACCCCCTACACTGCCCGAACACCACTGCTCTGCCCAAAACACTGAAACACCAGCCCCAGCATGACCCCCTACACTGCCCGAACACCACTGCACTGCCCTAAACCCTGAAACACCAGCCCCAGCACGAACCCCTACACTGCCCGAACACAACTGCACTACCCTAAACCCAGAAACACCACCCCCAGCACGACCCCCTACACTGCCCGAGCACCACTGCCTGCACTGCCCTAAACCCTGAAACACCAGCCCCAGCACGACCCCCTACACTGCCTGAACACTACTGCACTGCCCTAAACCATGAAACACCATCCCCAGCACGACCCCCTACACTGCACGAACACCACTGCACTGCCCTAAACCCTGAAAAACTACCCCCAGCAAGACCCCCTACACTGCCCGAACACCACTGCACTGCCCTAAACCCTGAAACATCACCCCCAGCAAGACCCCCTACACTGCCCGAACACCACTGCCCTAAACCCTGAAACACCACCCCCAGCAAGACCCCCTACACTGCCCGAACACCACTGCACTGCCCTAAACCCTGAAACACCAGCCCCAGCACGACCCCCTACACTGCCCGAACACCACTGCACTGCCCTAAACCCTGAAACACCACCCCGTGCATGACCCCTACACTGCCCGAACACCACTGCACTGCCCTAAACCCTGAAACACCAGCCCCAGCACGACCCCCTACACTGCCCGAACACCACTGCACTGCCCTAAACCCTGAAACACAACCCCCAGCACGACCCCCTACACTACCCGAACACCACTGCACTACCCTAAACCCTAAAATACTCCCCCAGCACGACCCCCTACACTACCCGAACACAACTGCACTGCCCTAAACCCTCAAACACTCCCCCAGCACGACCCCCTACACTACCCGAACACCACTGCACTGCCCTAAACCCTAAAACACTCCCCCAGCACGACCCCCTACACTGCCCGAACACCACTGCACTGCCCTAAACCCTAAAACACTCCCCCAGCATGACCCCCTACACTACCCAAACACCACTGCACTGCCCTAAACCCTAAAACACTCCCCCAGCATGACCCCCTGCACGACCCAAACACCACTGCACTGCCCTAAACCCTGAAACACCACCCCCAGCAAGACCCCCTACACTGCCCGAACACCACTGCACTGCCCTAAACCCTGAAACACCACCCCCAGCACGACCCCCTACACTGCCCGAACACCACTGCACTACCCTAAACCCTAAAACACGACCTCCTACACTACACAAAGACCACTGCACTACCCTAAACCCTAAAACACTACCCCCAGCACGACCCCCTACACTACACAAACACCACTGCACTACCCTAAACCCTAAAACACTACCCCCTACACTACACAAACACCACTGCACTACCCTAAACCCTAAAACAATACCCCCAGCACGAACCCCTACACTACCCAAACACCACTGCACTACCCTAAACCCTAAAACACTACCCCCAGCAGTACCCCCTACACTACCCAAACACCATTGCACTACCCTAAACCCTAAAACACTACCCCCAGCAGTACCCCCTACACTACCCAAACACCACTGCACTACCCTAAACCCTAAACCACTACCCCCAGCACGACCCCCTACACTACCCAAACACCACTGCACTACCCTAAACCCTAAAACACTACCCCCAGCACAACCCCCTACACTACCCAAACACCACTGTAATACCCTAAACCCTAAAACACTCCCCCAGCACGACTCCCTACACTATCCAAACACCACTGCACTACCCTAAACCCTAAATCTACCCCCAGCATGACCCCCTACACTACACAAACACCACTGCACTACCCTAAACCCTAAAACACTACCCCCAGCACGACCCCCTTCACTACCTAAACACAACTACACAATTTGTTACAGGCGTTGCAACGCAGGCCTGTGGTGCTTACTGGAAGTACTTGGTGGGCTAGTTGGGCCCCAGGGACCCTCAGGATTCAAGGTGACCTAATCCCCCAACTTAAAACGCGCCACGGGGCGCGTTTGCACAGTGGTGAAGGGAGGGGGCGGGGCCTCAGGTGACATGTGCGCAAACACGCCCCCTTGAATCCTGAGGGACCCTGGGGGCCAACTAGCCCACCAGGTACCTTCAGTAAGCACAACAGAGTTGCGTTGCAGAGAGGTGAAAAAGGTGCGTGGCCTCGGAACGCCTCTCTGCAACTCAGCTCTGTGGTCCTAACTGTAGGTACCTGGGGGCTAGTTGGGCCCCAGGGACCCTCAGGATTCAAGGGGACTTAATCCCGCAACTTAAAACGCGCCACGGGGCGCGTTTGCACACGCGTTTTAAGAGGTAGTTTTAATCCCCCTGCCCTATTATGTACTAGGGACTTACAGAGGAGGTCATGCTAATCACAGGGGTACCCCAACGCATAGTGTTCCCTAGTGTATGTAGGTGTTTTCACTGTATTCTAAGTGTCTTTTAGCATAGCACTGACTCTGGTTAGTCAGAGTCAGTTACCACCAGTACCCGTCTGAAAAAGTTGTGGGCACAGGATGATTTTGCAACATGGCCTCTTTCTGCTCCTCTGTTGGTTCTTTCTGCACATCTTTTGCTTCTTCCTGCACTTTTCTTCGTCTTTGTGGACTTCTGTTGCTTCTTTCTGCATTTCTTTTGCTTCTTTCTGCGCGTTTTTCTTCTTTCTTCACATGTCCTACCTCTGTAGGCATAGTTAGAAACTAGCATTTAAAAAACCTTTGAAATTCACTTAAAAAATCATAGGTTTCAGGCACGTTATAGTTAGAAATTAGCATTTAAAAAACCTTTGAAATTCACTGAAAAAACCATAGGTTTCAGACACGTTATAGTTAGAAATTAGCATTTAAAAAACCTTTGAAATTCACTGAAAAAACCATAGGTTTTAGGGACAGTTATAGTTAGTTGGACATTTCACTCGTACAAAACCATAGAAATTCCCCCGTTATAGTTAGTTCAGCTAACTATAACTCGCGCCCCGCAATGCACTGCTGATGACGTCACATATTACATCACTCATGACATGGTCAGTGACATCACTGATGACATCACTGATGACATCTCAAATGACATCACTGATGACATCATCCATGTGATAATTTCATGCATCTTCTCACACCCTAATATAGCTTTTGATACACCCACTCTAAATTACAGACTGCCATTCTCAAAACCATACACACTCCAATACCAATAACTACATACCCACTCACTGATTCTTAGGTCTACACACACACATCTACTCACTCACCCGTACAGTCACTCATACTTACAGTCACTCAGTACAGGACTATCATATGCACTCATACACCTATATAAACACTCACACACCGCCACTCATCCATAGAGGTACTCACACACCTAGTCAGTCATGCAAAAAATTAATCACACACCCATTTACTCACCTATACAGTTATACACACACCAGCTCACTTACTCATACAAATACTAGCACATTCTTACGCTCTTATACAATAACTGATACAAGCACACACGCATCCATACAGCCACTCTCACAATCACACACTCTCACTTATAGCCATTTAAATACTCTAACACACATATATACTGCCTTTTACATATGTAGTTACTCGCACATGTACCACTGAGATATACATTCACTCACTAACACACCCATACACACACTCACCCACCCAAGCAGTCCATCACAGATGCACTCTTGAAATCATGCACCCAGTGAATCACCCACTCACACATCTATGTACAGAGTCACACACACCCCACCCACACAAACACTCAGGCAGCCATACAGATACTCAGAGAACCAATCAATAACCCATATAGACACTCATGTAGCTATTCGCAAATCCATGCATCCACTTACACACCAACAAACAGACGGATACAGACATTCACACAGTTTAGTCACTAACCCATGCATTCAGTAAGATACGTTTAATCACTCACTTGTAGAGTCAGTCACGCACGTACTAAATCATCCATTCAGACACTTAAACACCCACTCATTCTTCAATACGCCTTTCCCTATATATATTAAACATATTTAAACTTTACAGAAACACACAGTCACTGGATGATGTCATCAGTGATTTCATTTGAGATGTCATCAGTGATGTCATCAGTGATGTCACTGACCATGTCATGAGTGATGTAATATGTGACGTCATCAGCAGTGCATTGCGGGGCGCGAGTTATAGTTAGCTGAACTAACTATAACGGGGGAATTTCTATGGTTTTGTACGAGTGAAATGTCCAACTAACTATAACTGTCCCTAAAACCTATGGTTTTTTCAGTGAATTTCAAAGGTTTTTAAATGCTAATTTCTAACTATAACGTGTCTGAAACCTATGGTTTTTCAGTGAATATATATATATATATATATATATATATATATTCACTGAAAAAACCATAGGTTTTAGGGACAGTTATAGTTAGTTGGACATTGCACTCGTACAAAACCCGTGAAATTCCCCTGTTATAGTTAGTTCAGCTAACTATAACTCGCGCCCCGCAATGCACTGCTGATGACGTCACATATTACATCACTCATGACATGGTCAGTGACATCACTGATGACATCACTGATGACATCACTGATGACATCATCCAGTGACTGTGTGTTTCTGTAAAGTTTAAATATGTTTAATATATATAGGGAAAGGCGTATTGAAGAATGAGTGGGTGTATAAGTGTCTGAATGGATGATTTAGTACGTGAGTGACTGACTCTACAAGTGAGTGATTAAACGTATCTTACTGAATGCATGGGTTAGTGACTAAACTGTGTGAATGTCTGTATCCGTCTGTTTGTTGGTGTGTAAGTGGATGCATGGATTTGCGAATAGCTACATGAGTGTCTATATGGGTTATTGATTGGTTCTCTGAGTATCTGTATGGCTGCCTGAGTGTTTGTGTGGGTGGGGTGTGTTTGACTCTATACATAGATGTGTGAGTGGGTGATTCACTGGGTGCATGATTTCAAGAGTGCATCTGTGATGGACTGCTTGGGTGGGTGAGTGTGTGTATGGGTGTGTTAGTGAGTGAATGTATATCTCAGTGGTACATGTGCGAGTAACTACATATGTAAAAGGCAGTATATATGTGTGTTAGAGTATTTAAATGGCTATAAGTGAGAGTGTGTTATTGTGAGAGTGGCTGTATGGATGCGTGTGTGCTTGTATCAGTTATTGTATAAGAGCGTAAGAATGTGCTAGTATTTGTATGAGTAAGTGAGCTGGTGTGTGTATAACTGTATAGGTGAGTAAATGGGTGTGTGATTAATTTTTGCATGACTGACTAGGTGTGTGAGTACCTCTATGGATGAGTGGCGGTGTGTGAGTGTTTATATAGGTGTATGAGTGCATATGATAGTCCTGTACTGAGTGACTGTAAGTATGAGTGACTGTACAGGTGAGTGAGTGGATGTGTGTGTAGACCTAAGAATCAGTGAGTGGGTATGTAGTTTTGGTGTTGGAGTGTCTATGGTTTTGAGAATGGCAGTCTGTAATTTAGAGTGGGTGTATCAAAAGTTATATTAGGGTGTGAGAAGATGCATGAAATTATCACATGGATGATGTCATCAGTGATGTCATTTGAGATGTCATCAGTGATGTCATCAGTGATGTCACTGACCATGTCATGAGTGATGTAATATGTGACGTCATCAGCAGTGCATTGCGGGCGCGAGTTATAGTTAGCTGAACTAACTATAACAGGGAATTTCACGGGTTTTGTACGAGTGCAATGTCCAACTAACTATAACTGTCCCTAAAACCTATGGTTTTTCAGTGAATTTCAAAGGTTTTTAAATGCTAATTTCTAACTATAACGTGTCTGAAACCTATGGTTTTTCAGTGAATTTCAAAGGTTTTTAAATGCTAATTTCTAACTATAACGTGCCTGAAACCTATGGTTTTTCAGTGAATTTCAGAGGTTTTTAAATGCTAATTTCTAACTATAACGTGCCTGAAACCTATGATTTTTAAGTGAATTTCAAAGGTTTTTAAATGCTAGTTTCTAACTATGCCAACAGAGGTAGGACATGTGAAGAAAGAAGAAAAAACGCACAGAAAGAAGCAAAAGATGTGCAGAAAGAACCAACAGAGGAGCAGAAAGAGGCCTTGTTGCAAAATCATCCTGTGCCCACAACTTTTTCAGACGGGTACTGGTGGTAACTGACTCTGACTAACCAGAGCCAGTGCGGGTTTGCACAGTGGTGAAGGGAGGGGGCCTGAGGTGACATGTGTGCAAACGCGCCCCGTGGCGCGTTTTAAGTTGCGGGATTAAGTTCCCTTGAATCCTGAGGGTCCCTGGGGCCCAACTAGCCCCCAGGTACCTACAGTTAGGACCACAGAGCTGAGTTGCAGAGAGGCGTTCCGAGGCCACGCACCTTTTTCACCTCTCTGCAACGCAACTCTGTTGTGCTTACTGAAGGTACCTGGTGGGCTAGTTGGCCCCAGGATTCAAAGGAATTAACTCCCCAACTTAAACGCACCACAGGGCGTGTTTGCGCACATGTCACCTGAGGCCCGCCCCTCCCTTCACCACTGTGCAAACGCGCCCCGTGGCGCGTTTTAAGTTGGGGATTAGGTCACCTTGAATCCTGAGAGTCCCTGGGGCCCAACTAGCCCACCAGGTACTTCCAGTAAGCACCACAGGCCTGCGTTGCAACGCCTGTAACAAATTGTGCAGTTGTGTTTAGGTAGTGAAGAGGGTCGTGCTGGGGGTAGTGTTTTAGGGTTTAGGGTAGTGCAGTGGTGTTTGTGTAGTGTAGGGGGTCATGCTGGGGGTAGATTTAGGGTTTAGGGTAGTGCAGTGGTGTTTGGGTAGTGTAGGGAGTCATGCTGGGGGAGTGTTTTAGGGTTTAGGGTAGTACAGTGGTGTTTGGGTAGTGTAGGGGGTCGTGCTGGGGTTAGTGTTTTAGGGTTTTAGGGTTTAGGGTAGTGCAGTGGTGTTTGGGTAGTGTAGGGGATACTGCTGGGGGTAGTGTTTTAGGGTTTAGGGTAGTGCAATGGTGTTTGGGTAGTGTAGGGGTACTGCTGGGGGTAGTGTTTTAGGGTTTAGGGTAGTGCAGTGGTGTTTGGGTAGCGTAGGGGGTACTGCTGGGGGTAGTGTTTTATGGTTTAGGGTAGTGCAGTGGTGTTTGGGTAGTGTAGGGGTTCGTGCTGGGGGTAGTATTTTAGGGTTTAGGGTAGTGCAGTGGTGTTTGTGTAGTGTAGGAGGTCGTGTTTTAGGGTTTAGGGTAGTGCAGTGGTCTTTGGGTAGTGTAGGGAGTAGTGCGGGGGTATTGTTTTAGAGTTTAGGGTAGTGCAGTGGTCTTTGCGTAGTGTAGGGGTTGTGCGGGGGTAGTGTTTTAGGGATTAGGGTAGTGCATTGGTATTTGGGTAGTGTAGGGGTCATGCGGGGGTAGTGTTTTAGGGTTTAGGGCAGTGCAGTGGTGTTTAGGTAGTGTAGGGGGTCGTGCTGGGGGAGTGTTTTAGGGTTTAGGGCAGTGCAGTGGTGTTCGGGTAGTGTAGGGGGTCATGCTGGGGGAGTGTTTTAGGGTTTAGGGCAGTGCAGTCGTGTTCGGGTAGTGTAGGGGGTCGTGCTGGGGGAGTATTTTAGGGTTTAGGGTAGTGCAGTGGTGTTCAGGTAGTGCAGGGGGTCATGCTGGGGGTAGTGTTCTAGGGTTTAGGGCAGTGCAGTGGTGTTCGGGCAGTGTAGGGGTCGTGCTGGGGGTGGTGTTTTAGGGTTTAGGGCAGTGCAGTGGTGTTCGGGCAGTGTAGGGGGTCGTGCTGGGGGTGGTGTTTCAGGGTTTAGGGCAGTGCAGTGGTGTTCGGGCAGTGTAGGGGGTCGTGCAGGGGTGGTGTTTCAGGGTTTAGGGCAGTGCAGTGGTGTTCGGGCAGTGTAGGGGTCGTGCAGGGGTGGTGTTTCAGGGTTTAGGGCAGTGGTGTTCGGGCAGTGTAGGGGGTCATGCTGGGGGTGGTGTTTCAGGAATTGGGGCAGTGCAGTGGTGTTCGAGCAGTAAAGGGGGTCATGCTGGGGGTGGTGTTTCAGGGTTTAGGGCAGTGCAGTGGTGTTCGGGCAGTGTAGGGGGCGGTGCAGGGGTGGTGTTTCAGGGTTTAGGGCAGTGCAGTGGTGTTTGGGCAGTGTAGGGGTGGTGTTTCAGGGTTTAGGGCAGTGCAGTGGTGTTCGGGCAGTGTAGGGGTCGGTGCAGGGGGTGGTGTTTCAGGGTTTAGGGCAGTACAGTGGTGTTCGGGCATTGTAGGGGGTGGTGCTGGGGCTGGTGTTTCAGAGTTTAGGGCAGTGCAGTGGTGTTCGGGCAGTGTAGGGGGTCGTGCTGGGGCTGGTGTTTCAGGGTTTAGGGCAGTGCAGTGGAGTTCGGGCAGTGTAGGGGTTCGTGCTGGGGCTGGTGTTTCAGGGTTTAGGGCAGTGCAGTGGTGTTCGGGCAGTGTAGGGGTCATGCTGGGGCTGGTGTTTCAGGGTTTAGGGCAGTGCAGTGGTGTTCGGGCAGTGTAGGGGGTCTTGCTGGGGCTGGTGTTTCAGAGTCTAGGGCAATGCAGTGGTGTTCGGGCAGTGTAGGGGGTCTTGCTGGGGCTGGTGTTTCAGAGTCTAGGGCAATGCAGTGGTGTTCGGGCAGTGTAGGGGTCTTGCTGGGGCTGGTGTTTCAGGGTTTAGGGCAGTGCAGTGGTGTTCGGGCAGTGTAGGGGGTCGTGCTGGGGCTGGTGTTTCAGGGTTTAGGGCAGTGCAGTGGTGTTCGGGCAGTGTAGTGGGTCGTGCTGGGGCTAGTGTTTCAGGGTTTAGGGCAGAGCAATGGTGCTCAGGCAGTGTAGGGGGTTGTGCTGGGGGTGATGTTTCAGGGTTTAGGGCAGTGCAGTGGTGTTAGGGCAGTGTAGGGGGTCGTGCTGGGGGTGGTGTTTCAGGGTTTAGGGCAGTGCAGTGGTGTTCGGGCAGTGTAGGGGGTCGTGCAGGGGTGGTGTTTCAGGGTTTGGGCAGTGCAGTGGTGTTCGGGCAGTGTAGGGGGTCGTGCTGGGGTGGTGTTTCAGGGTTTAGGGCAGTGCAGTGGTGTTCGGGCAGTGTAGGGGGTCGTGCTGAGGGTGGTGTTTCAGGGTTTAGGGCAGTGCAGTGGTGTTCGGCCAGTGTAGGTAGTCTTGCTGGGGGTGGTGTTTCAGGGTTTAGGGCAGTGCAGTAGTGTTCGGGCAGTGCAGGCGGTCGTGCTGGGGCTGGTGTTTCAGGGTTTAGGGCAGTGCAGTGGTGTTCGGGCAGTGTACGGGGTTGTGCTGGGGCTGGTGTTTCAGGGTTTAGGGCAGTGCAGTGGTGTGCGGGCAGTGTACGGGGTTGTGCTGGGGCTGGTGTTTCAGGGTTTAGGGCAGTGCAGTGGTGTTTGGGAAGTGTAGGGGGTCGTGCTGGGGGTGGTGTTTCAGGGTTTAGGGCAGTGGTGTTCGGGCAGTGTAGGGGGTCGTGCTGGGGCTGGTGTTTCAGGGTTTAGGGCAGTGCAGTGGTGTTCGGGCAGTGTAGGGGGTCGTGCTGGGGCTGGTGTTTCAGGGTTTTGGGCAGAGCAGTGGTGTTCGGGAAGTGTAGGGGGTCGTGCTGGGGGTGGTGTTTCAGGGTTTAGGGCAGTGCAGTGGTGTTCGGGCAGTGTAGGGGGTCTTGCTGGGGGTGGTGTTTCAGGGTTTAGGGCAGTGCAGTGGTGTTCGGGCAGTGTAGGGGGTCTTGCTGGGGGTGGTGTTTCAGGGTTTAGGGCAGTGGTGTTCGGGCAGTGTAGGGGGTCTTGCTGGGGGTGATGTTTCAGGGTTTAGGGCAGTGCAGTGGTGTTCGGGCAGTGTAGGGGGTCTTGCTGGGGGTAGTGTTTCAGGGTTTAGGGGCGGTGCAGTGGTGTTCGTGCAGTGTAGGGGGTCGTGCTGGGGGTGGTGTTTCAGGGTTTAGGGCAGTGCAGTAGTGTTCGGGCAGTGTAGGGGGTCGTGCAGGGGTGGTGTTTCAGGGTTTAGGGCAGTGCAGTGGTGTTCTGGCAGTGTAGGGGGTTATGCTGGGGGTGGGGTTTCAGGGTTTAGGGCAGTACAGTGGTGTTCGGGCAGTGTAGGGGGTCGTGCAGGGGTGGTGTTTCAGGGTTTAGGGCAGTGCAGTGGTGTTCGGGCAGTGTAGGGGGTCGTGCTGGGGCTGGTGTTTCAGGGTTTAGGGCAGTGCAGTGGTGTTTGGGCAGTGTAGGGGGTCTTGCTGGGGGTGGTGTTTCAGGGTTTAGGGCAGTGGTGTTCGGGCAGTGTAGGGGTCTTGCTGGGGGTGATGTTTCAGGGTTTAGGGCAGTGCAGTGGTGTTCGGGCAGTGTAGGGGGTCTTGCTGGGGGTAGTGTTTCAGGGTTTAGGGCAGTGCAGTGGTGTTCGTGCAGTATAGGGGGTCGTGCTGGGGATGGTGTTTCTGGGTTTAGGGCAGTGCAGTAGTGTTCAAGCAGTGTAGGGGGTTGTGCAGGGGTGGTGTTTCAGGGTTTAGGGCAGTGCAGTGGTGTTCGGGCAGTGTAGGGGGTCGCTGCTGGGGTGGTGTTTCAGGGTTTAGGGCAGTGCAGTGGTGTTCGGGCAGTGTAGGGGGTCATGCACGGGGTGGTGTTTCAGGGTTTAGGGCAGTGCAGTGGTGTTCGGGCAGTGTAGGGTGTTGTGCTGGGGCTGGTGTTTCAGGGTTCAGGGCAGTGCAGTGGTGTTCAGGCAGTGTAGGGGGTCGTGCTGAGGCTGGTGTTTCACGGTTTAGGGCAGTGCAGTGGTGTTCGTGCAGTGTAGGGGGTCGTGCTGGGGCTGGTGTTTCAGGGTTTAGGGCAGTGCAGTGGTGTTCGGGCAGTGTAGGCGGTCGTGCTGGGGCTGGTGTTTCAGGGTTTAGGGCAGTGCAGTGGTGCTCAGGCAGTGTAGGGGGTCGTGCTGGGGCTGGTGTTTCAGGGTTTAGGGCAGTGCAGTGGTGCTCGGGCAGTGTAGGGGGTCGTGCTGGGGGTGATGTTTCAGGGTTTAGGGTAGTGCAGTGGTGTTCGGGCAGTGTAGGGGGTCGTGCAGGGGCTGGTGTTTCAAGGTTTAGGGCAGTGCAGTGGTGTTCGGGCAGTGTAGGGGGTCGTGCTGGGGCTGGTGTTTCAGGGTTTAGGGCAGTGCAGTGGTGTTCGGGCAGTGTAGGGGGTCATGCTGGGGGTAGTGTTTCAGGGTTTAGGGCAGTGCAGTGGTGTTCGGGCAGTGTAGGGGGTCGTGCTGGGGGTGGTGTTTCAGGGTTTAGGTCAGTGGTGTTCGGGCAGTGTAGGGGGTCTTGCTGGGGGTGATGTTTCAGGGTTTAGGGCAGTGCAGTGGTGTTCGGGCAGTGTAGGGGGTCTTGCTGGGGGTAGTGTTTCAGGGTTTAGGGCAGTGCAGTGGTGTTCGGGCAGTGTAGGGGGTCATGCTGGGGGTGGTGTTTCAGGGTTTAGGGCAGTGCAGTGGTGTTCGGGCAGTGTAGGGGGTCGTGAAGGGGGTGGTGTTTCAGGGTTTAGGGCAGTGCAGTGGTGTTCGGGCAGTGTAGGGGGTCGTGCTAGGGGTGGTGTTTCAGGGTTTAGGGCAGTGCAGTGGTGTTCGGGCAGTGTAGGGGGTCATGCAGGGGCTGGTGTTTCAGGGTTTAGGGCAGTGCAGTGGTGTTCGGGCAGTGTAGGGGGTCGTGCTGGGGGTAGTGTTTTAGGGTTTAGGGTAGTGCAGTGGTGCTTGTGTAGTGTAGGGGGTCGTGCTGGGGGTAGTGTTTTAGGGTTTAGGGTAGTGCAGTGGTGTTTGTGTAGTGTAGGGGGTCATGTTTTAGGGTAGTGCAGTGGTGTTTGGGTCGTGTAGGGGGTCGTGCTGGGGGTAGTGTTTTAGGGTTTAGGGTAGTGCAGTGGTGTTTGTGTAGTGTAGGGGGTCGTGCTGGGGGTAGTGTTTTAGGGTTTAGGGTAGTGCAGTGGTGCTTGTGTAGTTTAGGGGGTCGTGCTGGGGGTAGTGTTTTAGGGTTTAGGGTAGTGCAGTGGTGTTTGTGTAGTGTAGGGGGTCATGTTGGGTTTAGGGTAGTGCAGTGGTGTTTGGGTAGTGTAGGGGGTCGTGCTGGTGGTAGTGTTTT
>CAWUFW010024159.1:0-64775 GCA_963921515.1 Calotriton arnoldi
GGCTTTGTCACACCTTTCTCCAACTTCCTGTTCCCATCCATTCATCAAACTCCTAACCATCTTCCTCCAGGTATATTGAGGTGTGACTTACGAATTTCCACCATAAATGGATCACACACTTGGTGGGGGGATGTGGTGAAAGTGACACCAGCTCACTGCGGGTTCTTCTCTTACCTGAACAATACAATATTATTATTATCATCATTAATTCTTGTATAGCGCATAACTACCTATAAGGTTTCCCAGCGCTGCAAGAAATTGGTTAGTAAGCTACTTGAGTTACCTAGAATAGCCAAGTTTTTAACTGTTTGCGGAACAAGGTCAGGGAGTTGCAATACCCCATGCTTGCCCCACTTACCCATCCAGGCATGAAAGGGACAACAACATGTGCATGGTGCAGAGTCTTAGTTAACCAATGTATGTCCCCACGATAGGTAGTACTAGTGTGCACTATGTAGCCTGATTCAAAAAAGTAAAGTGAAGTTACACTTTTGGTGTAAGTTAACTACCAGCAACTTTATGAGTAGTAAGTAATAGTAGCACTAACTAACTTGTAGTAAGTAATAGTAACTCCTGTTAAAGTGATAGGGATTACTTACTGCTCACAAAGTTACTACTCATAGAGTTACTGATGGAAAAGTCGTAAACTTATACCAAAAGTGTAACATAGTTTACCTTTCTGAATCAGGACTTGTTCTGCTTAAAATGCTTAACCTTCTTTTGAGTCCTGACTTGAGGATTTTGTAAGTTTAGATTTAATTGCTGAATAAAATAAATACTTGCTCCCCATTGCTCAGAAGTTACTACTGCTAGTTTTTGTAACTTGAGTTTTTTGTCGTGGTGGTCTGGTCACAGTCTTTGATAAGTTATGATATTAACTCACTAACTCTGTGTTTTCTTTAAGCCTAGTTACCTGTGATGGATAATCCTTCTTAATAATCCTACAGTTGAAGTTCACCTCAGTCAGAACAGGTAGGAGTGGGATCTTGCTTGTGATGTCTTCCCTGTTAGCGATAGCCCACTACTACCTCCACCATTATAAAGGCCCTTTGGGAAACCCTGTAATAAGGTTTTGGAAGATTGAGAGAGGTAGCAGCCATCACTTCATCTATTCAGGTAAGAGAACTAAGAAGTGAACTAGTTTAGTTAGTAACTTATACTGAAGTTGTTTTTTGGCAAGCTGAGATAGATAAGTAAGATGAGTGTATGTTGTAGGTATAGGCATACCCCCTAGTGGCCAATAGTTACAGAGGGTAGCAGGACAATGGTGTTATTTGCCAACTAGCATACATTTTGATAAATGGCTGGGTGCTGAAAAAGTGGCAAAAGTTAACCTCACCAATAGTATGACAAACAGATCTAGTCTGTTGTTCCCACTTTGGTAGTGGGATATTGGGTATACTTGACTACAGGAAGAAGATGCATGTAAAGTAACCTAGCAAATAGAAATATGGCGAGGGACTTCAGGTAGGGGAAGTCTAGAGGGAAAAGTCAATGTGCAGTATGTAACTATTTCAGAGGACAGTTTTGTCAACAAAAAACCACAATGCTGCACCAAAAAGCAGTGCAAAGACAAAAGAAAGATTGTGAGTGATATGCATTAGAAAGAACACAAAAACACGTATTATTTTACAAAGGAAATCCACCCTGTCCACTCACAAAAGGCTCACCCCTCTCCCCAAGCAAATAGCCCCAAATGTCCACTCAATCATGTCCCACTCTTTTCCCAACCTCCCTTCCCAATTCCCACCCTCTCCACCCACAACAACACAGTTCCTCCCACCAAAAAAGTCCATTAATAAAGGGCTCAGAGGGCATCCAAGCTGGTGTTTAGGCGGGCCACTTCCTGAACTAGGTTCTGCTGACCACACCGAAGCAGCGTCAGCTCACGTAGGGTGAGACTGAGGAAGCGGTCTGCTGTCATTGATGTTATCGATGAGGAGGGGTGGTGTTCCACTGGGCACCAGTGGTAGACTACAGTTGCCGGCGGTGCTGGCGTTTGTGTGGCTGGATGAAGGAGGGACAGGCTAGCAGGCCATTGAATTAGAGGCACGTGCCTCCTCCTCCAAGGCCACCAGGCAGCGATATTCAACCATGGCAGCTTCCATCCTCTGGCGCTGCAGCCGGCAGCTATCTCCGTGAGTGATCTCCATCAGCAGAAGTAGCTATATCAAGAAAGAAAAAAAATGAAAAACGCAAATTGCAATGTTTATAGTGGCACAGTAGTAGAACATTGCTGGTTCCCTGGGGCCATTAGATTTTTTTTGGTGATGAGTCACAGGGCCAAGTGTTCCCCACACATGCATCACATAACAATAGCACTGACTCCAAGGAATTAAGCCAGAATACTACCATAATGAAAAAGTGTTCTTTTTTTCATTTAAAGGATTTTATAGTGAAACTAAACAGACACTTAGGGCCTCATTACGATGTCAGTCGGATTCCCCTAGACCGTGTCAGAACCCATCCACCCCACTCGGTCGGAAACAATTCCGACCGACTGATTACAATGCTCGCGGTCGTAAGGGGAACCGTTTGTCATTCCCAATCGGTTCCGACTGGCATTCAGAGAATCTGTGTTAGTTGGAGCTGATTTGTACAGCTTAACGGACAGTGCTTCTGACCAACCGCTTACGATGTTGGATTCCAACAGCCCTTCCGACTCGGTCTGTCCGACATGAAAAGGCTGTCAGAAACTGACTTTGGGGGCCCCTAGCAGGCCCCCCTTCATCCTGAGTCCTCCGGTTTGGGGTCGAGGGGTACCCATGGGACCCCCCTGTAAAACCGTGCACAGTGTGGCAGGCATCATGGGGTGCCCGCGACAGGGTGCAAGGTTTTCCAAAGACACCCATTTTGCCCATAGGAGTCTGTGTTGTCAGTCGGGACACAGGCTCCCATTGAAGTCAATAGGAGTCCTTCCGAAGGGTGTTCGGAAGCATAATAATTAATCGGGCGGAACAGCCGATCGCGAGTCAGTCAGAACCAAATCCGACAAGGAGTCAGGCGGTTTAGTTTCCGACCTTCATCGTAATGAGGCCCTAAGTGTGTAAATTATCTCTCGTTAATGAGGAAGGCGTAAATGCTGCACAATTAATAGTATACTTGATGTGCAACATTAATGGAGGCATGCTAGCGGGTCTGCTACTCTGCAGTCTGTACCATGTTTTTGGGGCAGCTGTGATGGATAATTTATTAATGTAATTAATTCCAATGGCCCTGCTCATCTCCGACTGCCTCTTCAATT
The DNA here is from genome assembly GCA_963921515.1 of Calotriton arnoldi. Classification (NCBI taxonomy): domain Eukaryota; kingdom Metazoa; phylum Chordata; class Amphibia; order Caudata; family Salamandridae; genus Calotriton; species Calotriton arnoldi. The sequence goes on from CAWUFW010024159.1 coordinate 3,245, forward strand.
CTACCCTGGCTCCAAACGTAGAAGAGGCAGAATGAATACTCCCTCACACACATGACATAAAGCGGATATCCTGTCCACCGTAAGTACACAGTGCACAATTATAAACGATGCACTGCAGTACAAGTAAGGGAACAGAAGATATTTTATTTGGCATATCTGTCACTGAGTATCCCATCTGCCAAAATATAAAATCATGCACTTAGTCCCAAATTACAATCTGGCCTCACCCTCACCACAAATCATATTCAACAAATACCTTCACTTGGCAGTAAGTAAAGTTACTCTACTGAAAGGTAAGTTAGAGGGATTAAGCTAGGTAGGGGCTTAGCTATAGAATAGGGGAGTGTCACTGATCATGTGCTACACTTTTGCTTAGTCAGTCACTGTGGTTGATGAATGACGAAAGGAAATAATTGGAACAGGTATGGATCTGTCAAGGAAGTCATGAAATATAAAGCACTTGGGCAGAAAAATGTGGTTCATGCAAAGAATGGAATTTAATATTTTTTGGTAGGATGGTACAGAAGGAAAACATGATGAAGTGAAGTACTTGCATTAGGTGACTGAGTGGGCACTGGGAAACGCACCATGTTTTCGTCTGTAATGCATTGCAGACTTCGCAATGCCGCATTGTTAACTGAAGCAGACGCACATTGCACAGCCTGCACTGCATTGAACCATCTTGCAGTTAGGTTATGGGTGGCAAAATGCCTTGGGCAGGGGAGTGATGATGGGTGGATATCTGCCTTACTCAACAAATACAGTATAATTTGTCAATAAGCAAGCAAGGTGACTTACCACTTGTCCCTGCCACCACAGGGACTGCTCCGCCTCCAACTGCCTGGCCCTTCTCCATACCACTCCCTGCATAAGTTACCCATTTCAAATACCATATTCCACCTAAGTAATTATTTTGCACAAAGTACAACAGTAATACCTCACTATAGTTTGGTTAGCAGTATTTTCTATCAAAGCTATCACTTTGGGTTGTTTGTTGGTTAACAACATGTTAAAAAAGCCAGATAGTCAAGTCAACCAAAACCTTTTTTCCCCTAATGGAGGGACGAGGCTGCGAAAGGATGAGAGTGAAGCGCAATGAAGGTGTGAAAGGGAATGGTCAAGGGAAGATATGTGGTCTTGATTGGTAATGAGATCTCATTCCTTTCCTGCCATGTTGCACTGTAATGGAAACTGCTGGCATCCTGTATAAATAAGACAACATGGGGGGGCACTGTGGGCCCCATGCATCAAAGTAAAAACCGGTCACAAACGGGCAGATTCTCAGAATCTGCCCCTTTGCGACTGGTATTTTTGCATTTGGGATGCATCATCCCAAATGCAAAAATTGGAAATTGCGATTGCATTTAAGGAATCGCAAATTGCGATTCCTTAAATGCAATGCTAGAAGCAATTTGAAATAGCGATTTCGCTGTTAGGGGTTGCAAATTACCGAAAAATAAAACAGGTCGGTAATTTGCAAGAACTCTGAAAAATGCACTAAAGTGCATTTTTCAAAGTTACATGTTACACACACACATGCCCTTGGGGCATGTGTGTGCGCAACATGGGTGCACATTACAATTTCAGGGGTGCAACAGGGTGTCCTTTTGACACCCTAGTACCCTTGAAATTGCATGTGCAATTTGCGAGTACCTAATGGGTACTCGCAAATTGCGCATGCAATTCCCATTCATAGGAATGAATGGGAAGCCATTCCTTAATTGCGACTCGCAATTTGCGAGTCACAATTAAGAAATGTTTAGGAATCGCTATTTTTATAGCGATTCCTACATGCATAGGCTTTTGCAATTCCTTAATTGCGATTCCTTAATAATCGCAATTAAGGAATCGCAAAAGCCTTCTTGATGCATGTGCCAGTATATCTCTTTTTGACTGTTTGATCAAGAAAGCCCTCTCAACCAACATATTTGGTGCATAATAGTTTATTTGGGCCTGTCATCTTCGTCACAATACCAAAAATCTGTTCTCTTAGTTTTACAGAACCACAAGACATTTAACAGAGTGGCAATGGAAAGCTTACTTAAAAGATAGCAGAAGAAAGATACAGGCAGGAGAAAATCAGCTGCAGATACAGGAAATATAGAAAAAACAGGATAATGCAGGGATAACAAACATTAGAGAGGGAGTTGAAAATAAAAGTAGCTAGCATAAAAAATATATACAACCCCAAATTATTTTACTAGTGGGGAGAGGTCAAAGTAAGAAATAATAATAAACAGGACTAACTGGGGCATCAGAACTATCTGCTGCGGTGCTGGTGGTGGTGGCAGTCCGTGCAGCCTCCGATGCCCTCTTGCCCTTGGGTACTGATGTAAGAAATAAAGAAGATTTAAAAAAATGATTAGTGGTAGATTTACTCTCTAAAAAAATATTTTGACAGGGACACACAGCAGCACTGTACTTTCTAAATCATATAGCCTATTGCCCTATTACTAGTTTCCTAAACCTAAAATTACATTTTAACTACTAATGCATTTCAACAAATGATCTTTGCTTCTCCGTCCCCTTTTATCGGCCAAATCAGTCTCCCTTTGCGATGCATACTACACAGTGCGAGAAAAGAAATGTGACATATCTTGATAAATTAATAAATATGTCGCATTTCTTCCCTCTCCCTTTGATGCAGTGCATGAAGTTGTCTTGCTGCCCTGCGCTGCGTGAAATACATTTTAATAAATCTGTGTCTGATGCACTCAACAAAGTTTACAGATGATAAACCCTGGCGTAGTACTACATTGCATGCCCACTTCTTTCAGAAGAAAGACAGTGGACACACACAACTGCAAGTACTCTCTGATACTAAGTGCATTTATTTAGGTGAGTGTCACACACTATCATTAACCACTTGCTACTAGTTGCCTCAGCATGGTAGTAGTACCACGCTCATGGACAAAATGTCCTTTTTGCACCAGAGGGCACATGTGTACACAACAATTGTTGCAAAGATATATATAATGTGAATTTGATGTGTGTTTACTTTATCTATTAATTTGTCTGTAATATATATATATATATGTATATTACAGATAAATTAATAGATAAAATAAACACGTCAAAATCACATTGTGTATATATATATATATATATATATATATATATATATATATATATATTATCTACTGGCGGTCGCCAGTAGATAGTTATAGTTAAAACCTATTATCCATAGGAAATCCGCGACATTCTATTTGAAATAACGTTGGCGCCGGTTGACGAATCTTCGCGAAAGTTTCCAACTTGTTGGGGCGCTCCGGTCCGCTCCTATCCTGAAAGTCTTGGGGTGATACGTCAAGCGGGGGCCGAGAAAAAGGGGGTCCCAAAACGCATTTTCCCCATTCATTTTTCCATAGGAACCTTTAGTCGCAGCTACAGCCCGAACTGCTGAACGGAATTACACCAAATTTGGCAAAGAGGTAGCCCTTGGTTCAGTGTCATGCCTTTTGCTTAAATGGTGTAAATCCGTTCAGTAGTTCCTGAGAAAATCAAAAGTAAAGTCACATATATATCTGGGCGGAGCCTAACCACACATGTCATCGTGAGATCTGATTGGCTGTCAGCACTTCATCCTGGAATTGCTGGCAGCCATCTTGGGACCAATATAAATGATAGTACCTCATTGAAATGCATTGTAGTGAATAGAAGATTTTGAGGGTCACCAAAAGGAGAACTATAAAGGGTGATAACAGGCTTTAGTTACATTAGAATTTATTTGTTGATGGTACCATACTAATTTTAGGAATTGTGGTGTATTCTAAGGTGATTTTACCATGTGAAAAACCTTCTGCTGGGATATCATGAATCATGTTTGAGAGAACACTATTTTCTCATGCTTGTCCCATGGAGGTTTGGAAGGTGCTCCAGAAGCTAAAATGAGAGCATATTTTCTGTAAATTCACTTTATCTTTCTCACTCATGTGAGAATGAAGTCTGACATTCTCAGTAAAACATGTACATCCAACAAGGGCAGAGACTGTCAGTTGATTCCTTTGTGTTCTACTGCAGCTTCCCAGAGTGTTCTAAAGAACAACTAGAGTGCTAACAGCCTTACTTATGACAAAAGTATGGCACACCTGAAGCCATCTTGATTGGAATAAACTGGTAACACTTAAACAATTTAATTTAAAAAGGAACAAAATGATGGGGTTCATTTTGTCATAGAAATTATGGTTAGTGCTGTAGAAAGAAAAATTAGGACATGTTTCAAGTGTGATCTCAAATATCTTCCTGTTATATTTCAACAGGAGCAGCCTGCCAGTTGATGCCTTTGTGTTCTACTGCAACTTCCCAGAGTGTTCTAAAGAACAACTAGAGTGCTAACAGCCTTACTTATGACAAAAGTATGGCACACCTGAAGCCATCTTGATTGGAATAAACTGGTAACACTTAAAACATTTAATTTAAAAAGGAACAAAATGATGGGGTTCATTTTGTCATAGAAATTATGGTTAGTGCTGTAGAAAGAAAAATTAGGACATATTTCAAGTGTGATCTCAAATATCTTCCTGTTATATTTCAACAGGAGCAGCCTGCCAGTTGATGCCTTTGTGTTCTACTGAAGATTCCCAGAGTGTTCTAAAGAACAACTAGACCGCTAACAGCCTTACTTATGACAAAAGTATGGCACACCTGAAGCCATCTTGATTGGAATAAACCGGTAACACTTAAAACATTTAATTTAAAAAGGAACAAAATGAGGGTTCTTTTTGAAATAAAAATTATGGTTAGTGCTGCAGAAAGAAAAATTAGGGCATGTTTTAAGTGAGATCTCAAATCCTCTTCTATTTCATTAGAAAATTCTGACATGCAGACTGAAACAATCACTTTCAATACCAGCAGCAGACTACCAGTTAACTCCCTGGTGAGCAGTAGCTTTACTCCAGTGATCTAATGAGCAACTAGAGTGCTAACATTCTGAATTTATGGCAGATGTGAGACACATCTGAATGCCTTCTTGATGGAATCAAAGTAAAAAACTGAAAGCATTTCCTACTAAGGAGACTGCAGTAAATGAAGAAATTAGGAAACTTCATAACAAAGAAGTCTTCCAAGATGGCCACCAGTGAAAAAGAGCCCAAATGTAGCACAAATATTACCCAGATGTAGCCCACATATAGCCCAATGACAAAAGTGTGCAAAACACTTTTTATTTTTTGTTTTTGCAGTTTTATGTAGTGCAGACTGGTCAGGTATTGGAGCATTGCATCTTAAAACATGACCCCCTACACTACAAAAACACCACTGCACTACCTTAAACCCTAAAACATTACCCCCAGCACGACCCCCTACACTACAGAAGCACCACTGCACTATCCTAAACCCTAAAACACTACCCCCAGCACGACCCCCTACACTACACAAGCACCACTGCACTACCCTAAACCCTAAAACACTACCCCCAGCACGACCCCTACACTGCCCGAACACCACTGCACTGCCCTAAACCCTGAAACACCAGCCCCTGCATGACCCCCTACACTACCCGAACACCACTGCACTGCCCTAAACCCTGAAACACCACCCCTAGCACGACCCCCTACACTGCCCGAACACCACTGCACTGCCCTAAACCCTGAAACACCACCCCTTCACGACCCCCTACACTGCCCGAACACCACTGCACTGCCCTAAACCCTGAAACACTACCCCCAGCAAGACCCCATACACTGCCCGAACACCACTGCACTGCCCTAAACCCTGAAACATCACCCCCAGCAAGACCCCCTACACTGCCCGAACACCACTGACCTAAACCCTGAAACACCACCCCCAGCACGACCCCCTACACTGCCCGAACACCACTGCACTCCCTAAACCCTGAAATACTACCCCCAGCATGACCTCCTACACTGCCCGAACACCACTGCTCTGCCCAAAACCCTGAAACACCAGCCCCAGCACGACCCCCTACACTGCCCGAACACCACTGCACTGCCCTAAACCTTGAAACACCAGCCCCTGCACGACCCCCTACACTGCCCGAACACCACTGCACTACCCTAAACCCTGAAACATCACCCCCAGCACGACCCCCTACACTGCCCGAGCACCACTGCACTGCCCTAAACCCTGAAACACCAGCCCCAGCACGACCCCCTACACTGCCCGAACACCACTGCACTGCCCTAAACCCTGAAACACCAGCCCCAGCACGACCGCCTACACTGCCCGAACACCACTGCACTGCCCTAAACCCTGAAACACCAGCCCCAGCACAACCCCCTACACTGCCCGAACACCACTGCACTGCCCTAAACCGTGAAACACCAGCCTCAGCACGACCCCCTACACTGCCTGAACACCACTGCACTGCCCTGAACCCTGAAACACCAGCCCCAGCACAACACCCTACACTGCCCGAACACCACTGCACTGCCCTAAACCCTGAAACACCACCCCGTGCATGACCCCCTACACTGCCCGAACACCACTGCACTGCCCTAAACCCTGAAACACCACCCCCAGCCCGACCCCCTACACTGCCCGAACACCACTGCACTGCCCTAAACCCTGAAACACCACCCCTGCACAACCCCTACACTGCTCGAACACTACTGCACTGCCCTAAACCCAGAAACACCATCCCCAGCACGACCCCCTATACTGCACGAACACCACTGCACTGCCCTAAACCCTGAAACACTACCCCCAGCAAGACCCCCTACACTGCCCGAACACCACTGCACTGCCCTAAACCCTGAAACATCACCCCCAGCAAGACCCCTACACTGCCCTAAACCCTGAAACACCACACCCAGCAAGACCCCCTACACTGCCCGAACACCACTGCACTGCCCTAAACCCTGAAACACCAGCCCCAGCACGACCCCCTACACTGCCCGAACACCACTGCACTGCCCTAAACCCTGAAACACCACCCCTGCACGACCCCCTACACTGCCCGAACACCACTGTAGTGCCCTAAACCCTGAAACACCACCCCCTGCACGACCCCCTACACTGCCCGAACACTACTGCACTGCCCTAAACCCTGAAACACCACCCCCAGCACGACCCCCTACACTGCACGAACACCACTGCACCGCCCTAAACCCTGAAACACTACCCCCAGCAAGACCCCCTACACTGCCCGAACACCACTGCACTGCCCTAAACCCTGAAACATCACCCCCAGCAAGACCCCCTACACTGCCTGAACACCACTGCCCTAAACCCTGAAACACCACCCCCAGCAAGACCCCTACACTGCCCGAACACCACTGCACTGCCCTAAACCCTGAAACACCACCCCCAGCACGACCCCTACACTGCCCGAACACCACTGCTCTGCCCAAAACCCTGAAACACCAGCCCCAGCACGACCCCTACACTGCCCGAACACCACTGCTCTGCCCAAAACCCTGAAACACCAGCCCCAGCACGACCCCCTACACTGCCCGAACACCACTGCACTGCCCTAAACTCTGAAACACCAGCCCCAGCACGACCCCCTACACTGCCCGAACACCACTGCACTGCCCTAAACCCTGAAACACCACCCCAGCACGACCCCCTACACTGCCCGAACACCACTGCACTGCCCTAAATCCTGAAACACCAGCCCCAGCACAACCCCGTACACTGCCCGCACACCACTGCACTGCCCTAAACCCTGAAACACCAGCCCCAGCACAACCCCGTACACTGCCCGAACACCACTGCACTGCCCTAAACCCTGAAACACCAGCCCCAGCACGACCGCCTACACTGCCCGAAAACTACTGCACTGCCCTAAACCCTGAAACACCACCCCCAGCAAGACTACCTACACTGGCCGAACACCACTGCACTGCCTAAACCCTGAAACACCACCCCCTGCACGACCCCCTACACTGCCCAAACACTACTTCACTGCCCTAAACCCTGAAACACCAGCCCCAGCACCACCCCCTACAATGCCCGAACACCACTGTACTGCCCTAAACCCTAAAACACCACCCCTGCACCGCCCCTACACTGCCCGAACACCACTGCACTGCCCTAAACCCTGAAACACCACCCCTGCACGACCCCTACACTGCCCGAACACCACTGCACTGCCCTAAACCCTGAAACACCACCCCCTGCACCACCCCCTACACTGCCCGAACACCACTGCACTGCCCTAAACCCTGAAACACCACCCCCTGCACCGCCCCCTACACTGCCCGAACACCACTGCACTGCCCTAAACCCTGAAACACCACCCCCAGCATGACCCCCTTTACTGCTCGAACACCACTGCACTGCCCCAAACCCTGAAACACCACCGCCAGCATGACCCCCTACACTGCCGAACACCACTGCACTACCCTAAACCCTAAAATACTCCCCCAGCACGACCCCCTACACTACCCGAACACGACTGCACTGCCCTAAACCCTAAAACACTCCCCCAGCACGACCCCCTACACTACCCGAACACCACTGCACTGCCCTAAACCCTAAAACACTCCCCCAGCACGACCCCCTACACTACCTAAACACCACTGCACTGCCCTAAACCCTAAAACACTACCCCCGCATGACCCCTACACTACCCAAATACCAATGCACTACCCTAATCCCTAAAACACTACCCCCGCACAACCCCTACACTACCCAAAGACCACTGCACTACCCTAAACTCTAAAACAATACCCCCGCACGACTCCCTACACTACCCAAAGACCACTGCACTACCCTAAACCCTAAAACACGACCTCCTACACTACACAAACACCACTGCACTACCCTAAACCCTAAAAAACTACCCCCAGCACGAACCCCTACACTACCCAAACACCACTGCACTACCCTAAACCATAAAACACTACCCCCAGCAGTACCCCCTACGCTACCCAAACACCACTGCACTACCCTAAACCCTAAAACACTACCACCAGCAGTACCCCTACACTACCCAAACACCATTGCACTACCCTAAACCCTAAACCACTACCCCCAGCAGTATCCCCTACACTACCCAAACACCACTGCACTACCCTAAACCCTAAAACCCTAAAACACTAACCCCAGCACGACCCCCTACACTACCCAAACACCACTGTACTACCCTAAACCCTAAAACACTCCCCCAGCACGACTCCCTACACTACCCAAACACCACTGCACTACCCTAAACCCTAAATCTACCCCCAGCATGACCCCCTACACTACACAAACACCACTGCACTACCCTAAACCCTAAAACACTACCTCCAGCATGACCCTCTTCACTACCTAAACACAACTGCACAATTTGTTACAGGCATTGCAACGCAGGCCTGTGGTGCTTACTGGAAGTACCTGGTGGGCTAGTTGGGCCCCAGGGACTCTCAGGATTCAAGGTGACCTAATCCCCCAACTTAAAACGCGCCACGGGGCGCGTTTGCACAGTGGTGAAGGGAGGGGCGGGGCTTCAGGTGACATGTGCGCAAACACGCCCTGTGGTGCGTTTTAAGTTGGGGAGTTAATTCTCTTTGAATCCTGGGGGCCAACTAGCCCACCAGGTACCTTCAGTAAGCACAACAGAGTTGCGTTGCAGAGAGGTGAAAAAGGTGCGTGGCCTCGGAACGCCTCTCTGCAACTCAGCTCTGTGGTCCTAACTGTAGGTACCTGGGGGGCTAGTTGGGCCCCAGGGACCCTCAGGATTCAAGGGGACTTAATCCCGCAACTTAAAACGCGCCACGGGCGCGTTTGCACACATGTCACCTCAGGCCCCCTCCCTTCACCACTGTGCAAACGCGCACTGGCTCTGGTTAGTCAGAGTCAGTTACCACCAGTACCCGTCTGAAAAAGTTGTGGGCACAGGATGATTTTGCAACAAGGCCTCTTTCTGCTCCTCTGTTGGTTCTTTCTGCACATCTTTTGCTTCTTTCTGTGCGTTTTTCTTCTTTCTTCACATGTCCTACCTCTGTTGGCATAGTTAGAAACTAGCATTTAAAAAACCTTTGAAATTCACTTAAAAATCATAGGTTTCAGGCACGTTATAGTTAGAAATTAGCATTTAAAAAACCTTTGAAATTCACTGAAAAAACCATAGGTTTCAGGCACGTTATAGTTAGAAATTAGCATTTAAAAAACCTTTGAAATTCACTGAAAAAACCATAGGTTTCAGGCACGTTATAGTTAGAAATTAGCATTTAAAAAACCTTTGAAATTCACTGAAAAAACCATAGGTTTTAGGGACAGTTATAGTTAGTTGGACATTGCACTCGTACAAAACCCGTGAAATTCCCCTGTTATAGTTAGTTCAGCTAACTATAACTCGCGCCCCGCAATGCACTGCTGATGACGTCACATATTACATCACTCATGACATGGTCAGTGACATCACTGATGCCATCACTGATGACATCTCAAATGACATCACTGATGACATCATCCATGTGATAATTTCATGCATCTTCTCACACCCTAATATAACTTTTGATACACCCACTCTAAATTACAGACTGCCATTCTCAAAACCATAGACACTCCAACACCAAAAACTACATACCCACTCACTGATTCTTAGATCTACACACACATCCACTCACTCACCTGTACAGTCACTCATACTTACAGTCACTCAGTACAGGACTATCATATGCACTCATACACCTATATAAACACTCACACACCGCCACTCATCCATAGAGGTACTCACACACCTAGTCAGTCATGCAAAAAATTAATCACACACCCATTACTCACCTATACAGTTATACACACACCAGCTCACTTACTCATACAAATACTAGCACATTCTTACGCTCTTATACAATAACTGATACAAGCACACACGCATCCATACAGCCACTCTCACAATAACACACTCTCACTTATAGCCATTTAAATACTCTAACACACATATATACTGCCTTTTACATATGTAGTTACTCGCACATGTACCACTGAGATATACATTCACTCACTAACACACCCATACACACACTCACCCACCCAAGCAGTCCATCACAGATGCACTCTTGAAATCATGCACCCAGTGAATCACCCACTCACACATCTATGTATAGAGTCACACACACCCCACCCACACAAACACTCAGGCAGCCATACAGATACTCAGAGAACCAATCAATAACCCATATAGACACTCATGTAGCTATTCGCAAATCCATGCATCCACTTACACACCAACAAACAGACGGATACAGACATTCACACAGTTTAGTCACTAACCCATGCATTCAGTAAGATACGTTTAATCACTCACTTGTAGAGTCAGTCACTCACGTACTAAATCATCCATTCAGACACTTATACACCCACTCATTCTTCAATACGCCTTTCCCTATATATATTAAACATATTTAAACTTTACAGAAACACACAGTCACTGGATGATGTCATCAGTGATGTCATTTGAGATGTCATCAGTGATGTCATCAGTGATGTCACTGACCATGTCATGAGTGTTGTAATATGTGACGTCATCAGCAGTGCATTGCGGGGGCGCGAGTTATAGTTAGCTGAACTAACTATAACAGGGGAATTTCACGGGTTTTGTACGAGTGCAATGTCCAACTAACTATAACTGTCCCTAAAACCTATGGTTTTTTCAGTGAATATATATATATTTATATTATATATTGCTGCAAATGCTTCGTTTATTGCAATTAAGCAAGACTGGCACTCCGTGTTTTTAAAACTTTTTTTATCTGGCTTTATTTTGTGAGTGAAATTATACACGCGTTCCGGCCGTTCCTCATGGCCTTGTTCACGATGACAAGCCAAACATTTTATCACATATAAATGCACCTCTTCCCCTTACAACATAGTCTTAGAAAGAGGATAGTATCTTTTCTCAACATAGCTACGTTAATACCTCAAATCCGGCAGCCATCTTGGAATGTACAAAGTTACCATCAAACAGTACCTATTAAGGTGACTACAGCAGATTACAAATCCATTCGGAAAGTTCCTAATATAATTAAAAGAATAGAGTGTTTTCATATTTTCCATACTACATTCTAGTATATATTCTGTATGTATTTTCTTTTTGTATAATGGACAGTTCCATTCTACCCCATATACTTTAAAGTGCAACAATGTACATATTCACTCTGTGGCTGCCTTTGTTTATTATTTTCATTATTGTTAATATTAAAGTGCTAGTGCTTAATAGTGCTTATAAAGTGCTTTATCCAATCCTCTAAAGTGCATGACGTTTTCACTATTTCATATTTACCGAAAGAAACAAAATTCCCATTCCTACTCTTCTGGGATATCTTTATTTCTCCAAGTTATTTTAATAAATAGTTTAAATAAAAACTGTCATATTAATGTGCTTAAGTGTTTAAAGTGCTAGTGCTCTTCCCTTCCTCTAACAGTCCTCTATCTACGAAAAAAAATAAAACAAGTTTTTCATTTTTGTTCTTCCTTGTGTTACATTGTTTAGCTCTTACAGATAAATGTGCAGTTTTAGATGTAAAATGTAATACAGGCATGTAAACAACTCCTCATCCATATTAAACCCATTGGGTTCCTTGCTGTCTAATTCTAGGATGTAGTATGTTTCCAACTTCCTCAGTTTCTTTTCTCTGTCCCCCCTCTTCTCTTTTTTGGAACTTGCGATATGCTATATGTCATAAATGATGGAGAACTTTGATGTTCTTTTTCAAAATGCCTTGCTACAATACAACTTCGATCTTTATTAATGATGGCCCTTCTATGCTGCAGTATTTTTTTATGACCTGGTAGAGTGGTGCTTTCCACATACATTTTCAAACAGTGACATTTTAAAATGTACACCACAAAACTCGATTTACATGATAAAAAACCTTGTTTCTTCACAGTTTTATTAAAAACTGTTTGGAGGGATAAAATATTTTCTCCATGCCGGCATGCCTTACATTTATGACAATTACTGAATCCTTCTTTTTGTTTTAGCCCAGTTTGTTGAGATACCTCTCCCAGATAATCACTTTTAACTAGATAATCTCGCAATGACTTGGATTTTCTATATGTTATTTTTGGGCTTCTCTTCATTTCTTCTCCTACTACTGGGTCCTCTCTTATAAAGTGCCAGTGCCTTTTTAAGATCTGTCCTATCTTTTTATGATTCGTGCTGTATGTTCTGTGTGTACTTTTATGTCCCTGATTATTCTTCTTCAATGTATATATATCCCAGAAAAGGTTGCCCTCGAACGGAAGCGCACACACAAACCATATTTGTCATTTTATTCCAGTCTGCAACAGAGACAAACAACTTGCAGGGAATACATTTTTAAAGGCCTTACGCGTATCAGACATCTCTGTCCTTGATCACAGGCCAATAGCGTGGCTATTCAGAAAAGAACACTGCAAGCACCTGTTAACATTCTGCCCTTAAGTGGGCCTCCCAAGTGGGTTACAAGCCAGTGCTTGTCGGTAGTTGAAGTTCTGCAATGTACATTTTTCCCAAGTGAGTTTGTTTTAGCCAAACAGAATGATGAACAACGTCTTTAACCCAACAGTGGGCGAATTCCACGTTACCTTGCTGTCTCTGTTGAAAATATCCAACCTGTTATTCCATCCATGACTAAAAATAACAGTCACAGCAAACAGCTCCTTTTCACAGTGGCGCTGCCTCCACGGCTGGACTGGCTGTAACATTTCCCAGAAAAGGTTGCCCTCGAACGGAAGCGCACACACAAACCAGGTTTGTCATTTTATTCTGGGCTGCAACAGAGACAAACAACTTGCAGGGAATTCATTTTTAAAGGCCTTACGCGTTACAGACAACTCCTTTTTGTTGCATATATATATATATTCCGTTTTTTAGTCTTCTTAGCCTTAGGCATTTCTTATAATGAACTCTGTATAGTCCTACCTTTGTGGTGGTGGTAAGGTCACACATGTTTATAGGTGAAATTTGTGTAAACGTCTTTGACACGTGACCAAGAACCTTTGGTGCGAAACGCGTCGGGCGTTTGTGTTTTTGCTGCTGAAATTAATTAAAACCACGTAATGGAATTGAGCCCAAGCTGTCTGGCATGCTTTTGATACTAAACCGTTTACACGTAGGACCGGTGTGTAAATATATATATATATATACATATTTATACTTACTCACATTGTGTAACATAAATATGTTCACTACAGAAAAAAATAAACATTGAGGGCCAGATGTACGACCAGGACAATTGCGCTTTGCAAATTGCGACTCTTTTGCGAGTCGCAATTTGCGAGGCGCAATTTCCGATGTACAACAGTGTATTTTACACTGTTTGCGATTCCCAATGGGGTCGCTAATTGCGAGGCTCATTAATATTAATGAGCCTCTCGCAATTTGCGAGCCCATTGGAAATGACAGCCCTCCCAGGGATGGTGGCCTGCTGGGCTCAGCAGACCATCATGTCTGGAACTGCTTTTTAATAAAGCAGCATTTTTTTTTAAATGCAGCCCGTTTTCCTTATAGGAAAGCGGGATGTATTTAAAAAACAAAAATTAAACTTTTCAGTTTCATTTTTTTAAGGGCAGGCAGTGGTGTCTGGGACCACTGCCTGCTCTTAAAAAATATTTTCCAACATACTCACAAAGGGGAAGGGGTCCCCTGTGGACCCCTTCCCCTTTGCGAGTGGTTTACCACCTAATTGAAGTAGGTGGTAAACTGCGAGTGTTTTGCGGCCGCAAATGCGGTCGCAAAACACTAGTACATAGCATGTTGACTCGCTATTAGGAAGGGACGCCCCTTCCTAATAGCGAGAGTCGCAAATGCTATTACCCTTTTTTGCGGCCGCAAACGGGAGGTTCTCCCGTTTGCAGCCTCAAAAGAGGTTCGTACATCTGGCCCTATATATATATATATATATATATTCCCACGAGATGCCGCACTTGGCCAATCCACTTCCTATCGACACCGGTGCCGGCAGCAGCGACTGCTATTATAGTACAAAAAGTCTTGCTGTCCTCTGGTGTGCCGCTGTTTTTCTTGTTTGGGAATTCTCAGAACCAAGACTTTTTGTACAATATATATATATATATAAATATATATAAATATATATACATATATATAAAGCTTTCAAGGTTGTTTGCATTTGCATGAAAGAGACATGGGATAACCTGGGGATCTCTTGTTTAGATGGTTATGCGGCTTCCAAGCCCATGCAATACCCTCAACCCATGGTAGAGCTAAGGAAGGGTTTGTAAGTTTTGTGAGTCTAGGCTCAAGATGTGATATGAGGATTGTTCAGCACATGGCAAGTAATGTTTTAGAGGTGCTTTTAACTTTTTCCCCATAACATTTTAATGTTAATTATTAACATGTATAGTTCACCTAGGTCAGAGGAAGGTTTGGAGGGCGAACTAAGATTCCTTCTCGAAGGTTGGTTTATGGCCCATTCCACTGCTCCTATAATCTTGCTTGTAGGGGACCTCAGGTGCACCCCTGCTTGGTATGTAGACTAAATTTAGGGGAGGAAGACCATTCCCTGGACTTGGAGGAGTCTCATTTCACACACTCCTGTGAAGGTGATGTTTTAAATACTCTTTTGTCACAATAAATCTTATTAACCTATTGGTCAATCAATTGTCCTATTGCCCTGATACAATACCTACTTTTAAGGGTTGGGATTTTATTAGTTCCATCATCGATTTTATTAATGTCTCGGCCTGTCTTCTGTCTTCTCTAAACAATTTCAAAATAGTTTGGAATACTCACAGTGACCACAATCCTCTTATGGCAGAATTTAGGTGGTTTAATCTAGAGAGGGTTAATCCAGTTGACTATAAGGAACCCCTAATATCGAAGGAACAAGGCAGCAGACTAAGTTGGGGGAAAGTTATACCAGAAGATTTTCTTAGAAAATTGTTGTAATCATGTAGTAGGGACTTTGAAGTCTGTCTTCAACAGGATACTCCTGACCATGTTATCCTGGCCGCCTTTTCAAATATCTGTAAAGAAGTTAACTTAGCCCTTACAAAGAGAGGGAGAAGGGTTGTAAGAGGGGGACATAAATGGTTTGATAAGAGATGTTCTAAGGCCCACAAAGATTTGATGATAGTTCTGCGCCACCAACTGAGATCCAAAAAGGCTGTAAGGAAGGCTACGTCCCAGTATACCCTGGCTTGTAGGATGCAGTAGAATTAACTTAAAAAGGAAGCTTGGGAACAGCTAGTGTCCGCCTGTGACTCAAGAAATAGTTCTGCTTTTGGAAAGTAGTAAACTAACCAATATTCAATGAGATAGTAGTTCCCGACATGGTGCAGATTATTCCAGCACAGGCATGGTTAACACATTTTGAAGCTATTTACTTATTTAGTGATGACTCCACATCAACTGCCAATATTGATGTACCTAGAGGGGAATAATTACATTTTTTATGTTCAGGAAGTTGTAGAGGCTCTGTCCTCTGGTAAAGCTACAGGCCCGGACGGAGTCCCTGGGGACCTTTTAAAGTATTGTATTGAGTTGTGGACTCCAGTAGTTGAACAGCATTGCAATAAAGCTGTGAGTGGCGTTATCCCCCTGTCCTGGCACAAATCGATTATAATGCCAATTTTTAAGAAAGGTAATCGGACAAACCCAGCTTGCTACTGGCCCATTTCTTTAGTGGATGCTGAGGAGAAGATTATTGGCCGGATATCGCTGAAGTGACTTACAGATTGGGCAGAGGGTGGCAAGATCTTATCAGATATCCAATACATTTTCAGGCCAGGGCGGAGGACAATTGAGCAGAATTTGAACCTTCATCTATTGCTCTCTAAATATATTGGGGCAGATTTACAAGCCCCTTGCGCCACTTTTGCGTCACTTTTAACATGGGAAAAGTGACGCAAAAGTGGCAAGAGCTTGTAAATCTGCCCCATTGTGTCTAAGAAGGAGTCAGTTCATTTGGCCTTTATGGACCTCAGCACAGCCTTTGACACAGTAGATAGATCACAACTGTGGGCTGTGCTGGGGGACATGGGAGTAGAGATCACCCTTGTGTCTTTTCTGCACAATTTACATTTTGGTCTGGAGGCCTCAGTAAGATACAGTCCTTCCGGGGAATGCACTACGTACTTTAAATTGGACCATGGAGTCCGACAAGGATGTATTTTAGCCCCTATGTATTTTATATTTAGTATATCAATCAGTTGGATCGCTTTTTAGTGGAAAGATGCAAAGATGTCCCACTGGATAATAACAGGCTGGTTTCAGCTTTGCTGTACACTGATGACACCGTACTTATGGCATGTACAGCTAATGGCCTGCAACTCTTATTACACTGTTTTTATGATTCTATGGATAATATGGGCCTAAAAACACATTTCTCGAAATCTTATGCCACGGTGATAGGCCAAATACATACCAAAAATAAGACTTTCATGATTGATGGTCATCTTATAGAAAATACTAGCAAATTTTGTTACCTTGGCATCTGACTGGATAGTAAATTGAACAGGGATCCTTTATTGAGAACTCATGTTCAGTCTTTTAATAGGGTTGTCCACAGCATTGAGGCCTTTGCAAGACGCCTGGGCCATATTCAAGTAAAATCCATACTGGATTTTTACAGAGCAAAGTGTGTTTTGTCAGTTTCTTTCGGGTCAGAGGTTTGAGGGTACAAGTCATGCCTTCCTAACCAGGTAACAGAAAACATATTTTTGAGAAGACTCTTGAGGTTGCCGCAGAGTGTGCCAATGGGCATAGTCCATGAGGAGGTAGGGATTAAAATTCACCCCATACTATCATGGTTGAATGTCAGGTTGAAAAAAGAATTGGACCTAAACAGGATGATCTTGAAAGATTGTCTGACCATTGAATATAGTCACCATATTCCTTGGCTGCACTACGTTAAAAGCACCTTATGTGATCTGGCCAAACCATATTTATTTTTCAACCCAGCGCAAATTACTAAGTCAGATGTTGCCTGGGTCAAGGAGGCCTTTCAAGCAAAAGCATTTGAATGAAGATCTAAATGTATCTTGTCCAAAATATCTGTGCCTCATTATTGTGAGAAGTTGGCCTGGCATATGCTGTCCACTAATTATAGTGGGCACCTTGCACCAGTCCAAATCGACTCTTATGGTAGGTAGGTTAAAGACAACCTTATTGAAAGCTATCCTAGTGGTAGCTGTGGAGAGCAGCCTTCAGGCTAAGTCTTGAAGGAATGTAAAGCAGCTTGTTTTACCAGTCTATAATCTCTTGAGTGACCAAATGAAAGAGCACCACACCAGGTATATATTCAAAATATATGTATTTATCACTAAACACACCCCTCTAGTCTCTTTATGAGGCTAGAGTTCGAAATACATAGGTTATAAGATCTTAAATTACAGTAATAGCACAAATACACGTTTGGGCCCTAGGGAGTACCAAACCATATACCAATAAAGTGGTATGCGAACCACGACTGAACTAGACACTAGGCCTAGAGCCTCTAGAAGTGCTTGGACCACAAGGAACCACCCAAGGTAGTGACACAGGGGACCCACGGGAGACGCGTGCAGTGTAAATACACAACCGCGATACGCCGTTAACTTCTATGGAGAAAGTCGGGATCGGGAAAATAGAGGAAAGGGACACTTTAAAGAGGACTAGGACAAAACCCTTTGAGATCTAGGACTTTGAAGAGTCTCTACCCACGGGAGCACCGGAGTACTCGTGTTACCTCACCCAGGAAGCCGGGTGCATAGGTGCCTTTCGGGGTCGGGTTTCGTCGTCGTTTCGAATGGCGATCTGCTGCAAAGTGCTGCTGGCGGCCAAGAGAAAAGTGTCCGGGTGGATCCAAGAGTGGATCGGAGTTCTGGTGAACCTGAAAGCAGAGGGGACAGAGTCTGGGTCACTAGCCAGTGACCAGGAAGGCGATGGACAGATGCCCACCGATGTCGAGTGCTTCAGGTGCGTTGACAGTCATCTCGTTTCTACAGCCACGAGGTCCAGGGGGCGTTGTCGGCGACCAGGAGCAGGATTCGGGCTGGTACACGATGTCTGTCGAGTGCTGCGGTGTCGGCGACCGGATTGGACCCAACAAGCCTTGGCAACGGCAAGTCTCGATGTAGCTGAAGATCGTCGATGGTGCAGACCAGCAAGGTCTGGGGAACTCACCCAGCGAGGGTAAGTCAGGGCAGGCCTGGAGCAACCAGGGAAGCCCTTTGGTTTCTTTAGAAAGTCTTCTGGGGACCCACGAGCCGGCTGGCAAGGGATCGCGAAGACACCTCGGGCGGAATCACTCAACAGGGGCTCACGGTCACTCAGGACGGTGTAGGCCTCTGATCTTCGGAGGGATTCCTGCTGGAGGTTGGGACCACACGTGGTCCAAAGCACAGGTTCGTAGAACGTTGTGAAGGGGTTGCACTCGACAATAGTGCACGGTACCCAGGGGTCGCGGTTCCTCGTCACTCGTGGGGTCCACTTGCCTCAGCTTCGCTGGGGACTCACGATGGCCTTGGAGAAATCAGGAAATCCACTTCTTGGGCTGCAGGGACTTCGGACTCCGGCGGGAGCGGCGTAGTTTGCGACCGTCGTTATCGTTTTGGTGCCTGCCAAGCAGGGAGTCACTCCTTGACCCCAAGGGAGATTCTTCAGTCCTCTAATCGTGATGTAGAGCGTCGAAGGTCCAGGATTCAGTTTCAAAGTTTCGTCCAGGTATAATCTAACCTTGCTGTGGCAAGGGTTCCCCATTTTAACTAGTAAAACAGGGAGGGACTAACTCTATGACCCCACCTATGGGAGGGTCAAGGGAGGGGTGGCTACACCCACTTCCCTTTGTCCAGTTTCGCGCCAGAGCAGGGGCAGGTAGCCCCTGAGCTGGTTTGAACTGGCATATGCACAGAGGAGCCTTTTGCTCCCCCAGTGCAGGACTTCAAAGCACTCTAAGAGTGCACCCACCCAGCCCCAATACACATTATCCTGTCTGGGGAGGTGGTCACACCTCCCTGCAACAGGAAACCTATTGTCCAGGCCTCCCCTGCCGGAGTTTCGTCCAGCAGCAGGAGGCCAGACTTGTGTCTGTGGCAGCAGCATCCATTTTGTGATGCCAGGGCTTCAGAAAGAAGTTACCGGGTAAGCCAGAGTTAACATGTCTTTCCCTCTAGAAGGGTGGAATGCTACCCCCGCCGCCAGGATTGGCGGGGGGTAGTATTCCAAGATGTTTGACACCAAACACGACATGTTTAGGTGCAGCCATTCCAAAGTTAGCATTTTACCGCGAGGATATAATGCGCTTAAGAGTATATGGTCAGGCTGCACTACAAACAGCATCAGAGATGGTCTCCGAACGCTGCAGAGGGGCCCTGCTCATGCAGGGGCACCCTCTCACATAGGAACCATGCACTCTGCCTTTAGGATTGATAAGGCCTGCCTTAGGAGTGACTTATAGGTTTCTAGGTGTGTATGTATTTCATGATATAGGTAACCTATATCACAGTAAGAGGTGCATGCACCACCTTACCCAGGCTGCAGTAGCAGACCTGTGGTGTCAGTTTGGATGGCCTTCCAGGGGTGGCATAATACATGCTGCAGCCCCTGGCAGGTCCTCTGAGGTACCTATGCCCTTGGTACATAGTATACCATATACTAGGGACTTATAAGGGCACTCCAGATCCCAATCAGAGATGTGCCTAAGGCACATGGAATCCATTTTACAGAGAAAGCAGATAGACTGGGGCCCTGAATAGCAGGATCCCAGTCCAACTAAGTCATAAACCAGCAAAACACCATAAAAAAAGTGGGGGCAACCATATAGTCAGATTCCACCTTCCTACATAACCCCCCAAACGAAAGGAGATAAGGCTAACCTTGGCCAGTTGAGCCTATATTGACTAAGTGGCCATATAAGGAAGCACCTGCACTAGCATGGTTGCCCCCTATGTTATGGTCCACTAAGCAATCCCTCACCCTAAGGGTATGAGAGGGTCTCCACCATGGGGAATCACTACCTCTGGTGTGCTTAGGTAAAGTACAAGGCTGGTGAGGTGTCTGAGTAGGGAAGTGAGGCCCTAGGAATGTTGGCCTCAGTTTCCTCAGATCACTGGTCACCATGTATGCCTGTCTTTCCATGACTGAGTTGCACTTTGCTCTAAGGGTCAACCTTTGGCTGCCTACAGCTGGGGGTTGGGTCCCTTTGGATGGAACACTGGAGGGACATGGCAGGTTTGGAACCTTCTGGTCCCAGGTTTGCCCTTGCCTACCAGAGTCCTTCTGGGGGAGGTCCCTACATAAAGGTATGGGGGATCCCTCAGTGTGTAGAGGAATTTTCACCTGGCTAGGGCTACTAGACTGGCTGCCCCTAATCTGCTGATGGGGGCTTCCTCTGGACAGGGGGCCCGGGGGGTCCACTGACCTCCCTGACCTCTGCAGCCCTGGGCTGACTGAGGCAGGGTAGAGAGGGGCAGGTT
This sequence comes from Calotriton arnoldi, assembly GCA_963921515.1. NCBI lineage: Eukaryota > Metazoa > Chordata > Amphibia > Caudata > Salamandridae > Calotriton > Calotriton arnoldi. Next base: position 24,533 of record CAWUFW010024159.1, read on the forward strand.
ACCTGCTCCAGACTGGGTACCACCGTGGAAGGGTCCTCTGCCATCAGGGGTGTGGCCAGGCCAGGCCTGACTACCTCTGTGGCAGTTCCTTCACTAGGGGTAGGGTCAGTTCCCTGAGGAGGCTGACCCTTACCTACTGTCTGGGGGAAGAAGACTTTTCTTCAACCCTTTTGCTCTCTTTTGGGGGAGAGTGGGCCATTCTTTCAGGCTCCATCTCTCCAAAGTCTTGGGCTGGGGCTGTGGCCATCACAGCCCCACTAACCTTTGCAGGGACGCCCAACATCCTAAGATGGGTTTGGTGTTCAACTTCAGCCCAGGCTGAAATTTCCAAATCATTGCCCATCAGGCAATCTACAGGTAGGGTTGGGGACACTGCCACTCTTTTTGGGCCTGTAACCCCCTCCCAGCTGAGATTGACTATGGCCATGGGGTGATCTGTTCTGACACCATCAATGTTGGTCACCTGGTATTTAAACTCAGGTAAAAGCTGGTGAGGGGGACTAGTTTCCCTGCCACCATGGTGACACTAGCCCCTGTGTCCCTAAATGCCACAGCTTTCTGACCATTAATCATTGGCTCCAGTCTGTACCTGCCCAATGCTATGGGACCCATGGTAAAGGTGGCAAATCCTATACCACCATCAGAGTCAGAGGAGTCTGTTGAGGGGTCCCTGTCTAAACTAGGGCCCACCTCTGTTCCTCTTGCAAAAGCACCCAACTTTTTGGGTGCACTACTCCCAACTGGAGGATTACTACTGGTAGTACCAGGAGGGGTGGTAGTAGTTGTGGGAGGAACATTTTCTTTATTGCCAATCCTGGGGCAACTGGGATCAGTTTTCCAGTGCCCAGGCTTTTTACAGACATGGCAATATGGTTTCTTTTCAGGAGAGGAAGGAGTTTGGGACCCACCCCAGAAGAGGAATTTTGGGGCCCTGTAGGGGACTTATCCTTAGATTTATCCCCACCTTTCTCTTGGGACTTAGTAGAATCTTTCTTCTGGTCACCACCCTGATTTCTAGTTTTTACTCTGGTTCTGACCCATTTGTCTGCCTTCTTTCCCAATTCTTGGGGAGAGGTCAGATCAGAGTCCACCAGATACTGGTGCAAAAGCTGGTTTTGACAATTATTAAGGATCTGCTCCCTCATAATCAAATTGTACAATCCTAAAAAGTCATGCACTTTGTTGCCATGTATCAAACCTTCCAGAGCCTTTGTAGCACAATCTACAAAATCAACCCAGTCTTGAGTCTGAGCTTTTGGGTGTCTCTGAACTTCAACCTATACTGTTCAGTGGTTAGGCCAAACCCATCTATCAGAGCACTCTTCAAGACTGTGTAATTGTCAGCATCCTCTTCTCTTACAGTGAGGAGCTTGTCTCTACCTTTGTCTGCAAAGGAGAGCCACAAGATTGCTGCCCACTGCCTCTGGGGGACCTTCTGAACTTTACAGGCCCTCTCCAGTGCAGTTATCCATTTGTGGATGTCATCCCCACTCTGGTAGGGAGGGACAATCTTGTTTAGGTTTCTATGGTCATAAGACCTGTCCCTATCTCTAGGGATATTGCTGCCACCATGGGACTCTAGTCCCAACTTTCTTCTCTCTCTAAGGAGATCTAGGGATTCTCTATCTAAAGCCAATTGCTTCTTCCTGATCTCTAGTTGAGTTTCCTCATACTGGACCAGTCTCTTTCTTCTCTCATGAGAGGATTCCCTCCTGTGAGAAGAAACAGAGCTCCCTATTGAGGTGCCAGAGTGGTTAGACTCCTGAGAAGGAGACCTAGACTTTCTGAGCACACTCATAATCCTTCCTGGGGGGACAAAGGTGTGGTTCTCTAGATCCTCATCTTCATCTTCCCCAGAAGGGATTGGGTTTTCCAGGTCAGGGTCATTGTCACCCTCCTGGTCAGTTTCAGAGGGGGGCTGGGGGTAGTAGTACCCCTGGCCCCTTCCTCATCTGCTGGCCCACCCTCTGCTCCTACCCCTTCAGTCTCTGAGGACTTACTAAGATCATAAGCCACCAACAACTCCTGGAGGTGTTGGGTGGTGGGACTTTGGCCTGTCCTTAATTTCCTCACGTTACACAAAGCTCTCAGTTCCAAGAATGGGAGTGTGTCATACTTGGAGGGGAAGCTCAATGGCTTCCTGCAGGGCATCTTTGGATCCTGCTTTTAAAGACATTACTAGTGTGGTGTGGTGTATGCACTACCTACTCTAGTGTGGCCTACTAAACTCTCTTGAGTTGTAGAAAGGGTTGTGCTATCCCTTAACACACAACTCTAAGTTCAGTAGAACTTACTGATATTCTAAGCTTAAATTATATGTACCTTAGGTACCTTTAGTGGTTTTCAGTTGATCAATTCAATTGAGATTATCTGGTAAAACAATAGCAAGCTGGAATCCCACACGCTGCACACCAATGTGAGAAGTTGGCCTGGCATATGCTGTCCACTAATTATAGTGGGCACCTTGCACCAGTCCAAATCGACTCTTATGGTAGGTAGGTTAAAGACAACCTTATTGAAAGCTATCCTAGTGGTAGCTGTGGAGAGCAGCCTTCAGGCTAAGTCTTGAAGGAATGTAAAGCAGCTTGTTTTACCAGTCTATAATCTCTTGAGTGACCAAATGAAAGAGCACCACACCAGGTATATATTCAAAATATATGTATTTATCACTAAACACACCCCTCTAGTCTCTTTATGAGGCTAGAGTTCGAAGTACATAGGTTATAAGATCTTAAATTACAGTAATAGCACAAATACACGTTTGGGCCCTAGGGGAGTACCAAACCATATACCAATAAAGTGGTATGCGAACCACGACTGAACTAGACACTAGGCCTAGAGCCTCTAGAAGTGCTTGGACCACAAGGAACCACCCAAGGTAGTGACACAGGGGACCCATGGGAGAGCGCGTGCAGTGTAAATACACAACCGCGATACGCCGTTAACTTCTATGGAGAAAGTCGGGATCGGGAAAATAGAGGAAAGGGACACTTTAAAGAGGACTAGGACAAAACCCTTTGAGATCTAGGACTTTGAAGAGTCTCTACCCACGGGAGCACCGGAGTACTCGTGTTACCTCACCCAGGGAAGCCGGGTGCATAGGTGCCTTTCGGGGTCGGGTTTCGTCGTCGTTTCGAATGGCGATCTGCTGCAAAGTGCTGCTGGCGGCCAAGAGAAAAGTGTCCGGGTGGATCCAAGAGTGGATTGGAGTTCTGGTGAACCTGAAAGCAGAGGGGACAGAGTCTGGGTCACTAGCCAGTGACCAGGAAGGCGATGGACAGATGCCCACCGATGTCGAGTGCTTCAGGTGCGTTGACAGTCGTCTCGTTTCTGCAGCCACGAGGTCCAGGAGGCGTTGTCGGCAACCAGGAGCAGGATTCGGGCTGGTACACGATGTCTGTCGAGTGCTGCAGTGTCGGCGACCGGATTGGACCCAACAAGCCTTGGCAACGGCAAGTCTCGATGTAGCTGAAGATCGTCGATGGTGCAGACCAGCAAGGTCTGGGGAACTCACCCAGCGAGGGTAAGTCAGGGCAGGCCTGGAGCAACCAGGGGAGCCCTTTGGTTTCTTTAGAAAGTCTTCTGGGGACCCACGAGCCGGCAGGCAAGGGATCGCGAAGACACCTCGGGCGGAATCACTCAACAGGGGCCCACGGTCACTCAGGACGGTGTAGGCCTCTGATCTTCGGAGGGATTCCTGCTGGAGGTTGGGACCACACGTGGTCCAAAGCACAGGTTCGTAGAACGTTGTGAAGGGGTTGCACTCGACAATAGTGCACGGTACCCAGGGGTCGCGGTTCCTCGTCACTCGTGGGGTCCACTTGCCTCAGCTTCGCTGGGGACTCACGATGCCCTTGGAGAAATCAGGAAATACACTTCTTGGGCTGCAGGGACTTCGGACTCCGGCGGGAGCGGCGTAGTTTGCGACCGTCGTTATCGTTTTTGGTGCCTGCCAAGCAGGGGAGTCACTCCTTGACCCCAAGGGAGATTCTTCAGTCCTCTAATCGTGATGTAGAGCGTCGAAGGTCCAGGATTCAGTTTCAAAGTTTCGTCCAGGTATAATCTAACCTTGCTGTGGCAAGGGTTCCCCATTTTAACTAGTAAAACAGGGAGGGACTAACTCTATGACCCCACCTATGGGAGGGTCAAGGGAGGGGTGGCTACACCCACTTCCCTTTGTCCAGTTTCGCGCCAGAGCAGGGGCAGGTAGCCCCTGAGCTGGTTTGAACTGGCATATGCACAGAGGAGCCTTTTGCTCCCCCAGTGCAGGACTTCAAAGCACTCTAAGAGTGCACCCACCCAGCCCCAATACACATTATCCTGTCTGGGGAGGTGGTCACACCTCCCTGCAACAGGAAACCTATTGTCCAGGCCTCCCCTGCCGGAGTTTCGTCCAGCAGCAGGAGGCCAGACTTGTGTCTGTGGCAGCAGCATCCATTTTGTGATGCCAGGGCTTCAGAAAGAAGTTACCGGGTAAGCCAGAGTTAACATGTCTTTCCCTCTAGAAGGGTGGAATGCTACCCCCGCCGCCAGGATTGGCGGGGGGTAGTATTCAAGATGTTTGACACCAAACACGACATGTTTAGGTGCAGCCATTCCAAAGTTAGCATTTTACCGCGAGGATATAATGCGCTTAAGAGTATATGGTCAGGCTGCACTACAAACAGCATCAGAGATGGTCTCCGAACGCTGCAGAGGGGCCCTGCTCATGCAGGGGCACCCTCTCACATAGGAACCATGCACTCTGCCTTTAGGATTGATAAGGCCTGCCTTAGGAGTGACTTATAGGTTTCTAGGTGTGTATGTATTTCATGATATAGGTAACCTATATCACAGTAAGGGGTGCATGCACCACCTTACCCAGGCTGCAGTAGCAGACCTGTGGTGTCAGTTTGGATGGCCTTCCAGGGGTGGCATAATACATGCTGCAGCCCCTGGCAGGCCTCTGAGGTACCTATGCCCTTGGTACATAGTATACCATATACTAGGGACTTATAAGGGCACTCCAGATCCCAATCAGAGATGTGCCTAAGGCACATGGAATCCATTTTACAGAGAAAGCAGATAGACTGGGGCCCTGAATAGCAGGATCCCAGTCCAACTAAGTCATAAACCAGCAAAACACCATAAAAAAAGTGGGGGCAACCATATAGTCAGATTCCACCTTCCTACAATTATGTTTTGGTAAAATCTATGAGCAAGATTGAAATGTATTTGACTTTTGATAGGTCAAACTTGCACAGACGTCTGCTATCTTATTTCTGCTGGAATTTGTTTCCTCAGTTGTTAGTAGGATGGCAAAGACCTTGTGGCATGGCTAGTGCAATTAACACCTTCCATGTAGTTTTTATATGCCCCAATATGCAACCCTAAGACATAAGTATATCCGTCCCCATTGTCTGAATAAAGATTTCACACAAGTTTGGCCATCACTGTTAAATTTTTATTTTCTATCTAGTGTTAAGGTTTGTCTTTATGTATCATAGTTTTAGCTGGGGTTTTTCATTCTGTGAGGTGATATGTTAGCTAATATTTTATGATTGTTTTTATACTGATGACATTTACGATTTATATGCACTTTTATGATTTACTGTGCTTAAATCTAATAAAGTATTTTTGATTGATATATACATATATCTATATAAAATAATCACTCATAACACATACATGTTTACATTTGTGATTCACACTATATATATGTATATATATATATGTATATATATTTTATTTAGTCATATATATACTTACTTACATTGTGTAAAATAAATATGCACACTCTAGAAAAAACTAAACTATATATATTCCGTTTTCCTCTACGTGATAATAATGCACTCTCAGGTTCCAATGAAGTAGAAAATCAGGAAGTTTATTTCCACGCTACGCGTTTCGGCAATGAAGCCTTGTTCACACCGCAGCTGCAGCACCGCCAAGCATATTATGACTTTCCCCCGCCTCACTTTTCACAGCAGTGAGCCCGCCGTAAAAAATGAGATGTACTTGTCCATCTGGAGGGCGGCTGGTGGTGAGAGAGTCAATCACATCATGTAAACTTAACTTACCTCCGAGTGTGAGCATGCTATTTCAAAATATATATTAGAAATTTTGGAAACAAAAGAAATAAATATTATTCACTGACTCCCGCAACCTCTACACCTAGCAGGTCGAGCAGGTCCTGCTCTCAGTCTATGATTATGGCTAGCGGTACGTCAGCAGCTGCTGTGTGAGCTGAACCCCTGTGTTGCAATGCACGCACAGCCACACATATTCCCCCCCCAGCAGCCGACACTCCAGCAAGGCGTAACCCTTTGTGGGCCTGCTGCCAACATGTGGAGGAGGTGGTGCTGTACCCAAAAGGCGAGTGTGTCTTACTCCGCCTAGCTGATAATGGGACAGGGCTGCACCCCTGCGGCACCCACAGGGATGCGGGTGGCACTGGCGCCGCCGCAGCTGCTGCCTGCTTTTGCCATAGTGTAGCAGTAAATGGAGAGAAGTGGAACAGGAGGAGGAGGACAGAAGGAAAGTACAAAAAGTCACAAAAAAGTACAAAATACAGACAGAAGCATAAAATGCACACACAGAAAGACAGACAAACAGTGATAAAAATAAGAAAATGACAGGTGGGATTAAGATTGGGGTGGTCAGATGAGGGAGGATTACGGATGAATAGCATTTAGAAAAGCAGGCCAGAAGAAGCAGAAGCAGAATCAGGAAAAACAAAATGGTTGTGCCCATGCACACACCACGTGCTGATTTTCAGTGAAATTCCACAGAGTGAAATTCCGGGAGCTCTGCCAAGGCATACATTAGTAGTATTTTTAAAAATGTTGTCTGTTTAAGTCCTTTTGGTATTACAGTACGACAAACAAGTGTTGTGGGTCCAGGGCATTCCCATGGTGCTGCAGGGCATTTGTGAATCATTGGAGCTCATTGGAAAGATTTAATTGGTTCCTGTGATGGTATTCCATATTCCAATAGTTCTTGTGTGGACCTAAGCAAGTGAAAGGGATTGCATTGCTTACCTCACCCACAGGCTGTGGTCTCCAGCAAGTCTCTACATCCAACACACCATGTCTGACAATCACTGATACATACGGACTACTAAGGCATTGTGTGGTAGCTCATTGTCAGTTTACAGACAGCACATGTTCCATTGAAAGGGCCACTAAACTTGCACAGACATACAGTTCGACTGATAAAACTGCATAGCACACAAATGATACTGTGTGAAAATCAGGTTTCTGTGAATATTTATCATTTGTGCATCACAAAGTAAAGTGCCTTGATTTGTTTTGACCCTATCTCTGTTTCCAGCACTTTTAAAAATGACAAAACATTGTGCTTCATTTTTTGTTTCCTAACTGCCAAATGCATATAGTTAATTTACAGGTATTTACATTTTATTGGGTTTTGCAAAAAAAAATACGACATCCTACAGCCTTTCCTTTCACATTTCCTGTACTCCAGCAAGATTGTCTCATAATTCATCTTTAAAACTCCTCTCACTTTGTAGCCAGAGAGAGAAAAGTAAGCACCAATCTCCATGTTATGTGCAGCAATAAGTCAGAAGACATAGCTTGACATTTGTCCTCTGTCTTTGAAGAACATGCAAATGTGACAAGATAAACACAGAATTTAAATGCATCTTTATTTATTGCTTTAACTTTCTTGACCCATTGAAAATCAGCTTGTGACTCACCATTGGGTCATGAACCACAGTTTGGGAAATGCTGTTCTATGGGCTTTTTGTCAGTTGTTTATGGACAGACACGGATGGTTCCATGGCTCTGCTGGAAATTGAATAAAGAAGAATTTAATTTCACCACACTTGTGTAAGAAAAGCCTTTATTTATTTTAGTGTCATGTATGGACAGTCCTTTGTCAAGGGACATTTTATTACAGGAAATATATAAAGCTGGGATCAAGAAGAGATGTGGATTGGAGACATAATTTACGTCATTTCTGGAAACTGAGAGATGAGCTTGAGAGCCTCTGATGATCTTGTTATCAGGGGTGAAAGGTATGTTCTGTCAGAAGGTGTGAAGAGGAGATTTATTGAATTGGCACATGAGGGACATTTGGGACAGACACCTACAAAAGAAAGCTTGAAATAAAGATTATGGTTGCCAGGTTTGGATGAGGATGTTAAAGAATGGGTGGTAAGCTGTAATTTGTACAATGGGAAGGAAAAAATGATTGAAAGTGGGAACAGGACCAACAGGAAGTCTTAGTGGTTCGGAGGGAGCCAGTGAGAAGATTTTTTGGGATGTTATTAGTTCAATTGACTATTTGAAGGAGTCATAATGCTATGCAGTGGTTGTGAAGGATGTTTTCCCTAGGCAGTTAGAGGCTGAATTTGTAAGAAAATCATGATAGATTCTACAATTGGGGCCAGATGTACGACCATTTGACAAAATTGCTCTGCGAGCAAATACCGACTCGCAAACAAAGCGACCGCTTTTTGCGTCCCCAAAATTGCGACTTGCAAAATCGCATGCACTGAGCAGTCGCAATTTGCAATTAAGCGCAAATAGGCCCATTTGCGCATGTAATGTACCACTAACCAGAAGCAGGTGGTAGTCAGGCCCAACCTATAAAAACAGCCCCAGAATGCATCAGAAACCTTTCCACAATGGCTGTCCTGTACGTGTTAGCGAGGAGGAGGCAGATAATGGCGTCCCTGCAGAGGAGGAGGAGACAGGAGAGGATATTCAGGCTAACATTGTTGGATAAGACAGAGGAGGAGATTTATGAGCAGTAGAGGCTTAGAAGAAGTGTCATACTAGAGCTCATAGACACCTTGAAGCCACAACTTGAGAGCAGAACCCTACACAGCAATGCAATTCCCACACATGTGCAGGTCTTGCGCTCCCTCCACCTCTTGGCCACTGGTAGTTACCAGGATGTAATTGCAGTGGCTGGTGGCTCAGAGTGCGCTTTCGCGTTTTTTCCATAATTTCCTAAACACCATGCTATACCACATCCATCAAAACAAATATAGATGCCCAGAGATGATAAGGAAGTAGACCAAACAAAACTCGATTTTTACAGATTAACAAGGTTCCCACAGGTCATAGGGTGCATAGATGGGACCCACGTGCCCATATGTCCCTCATCCCGCATTGAATACATCTTCCGTAACAGGAAAAGCACACATTCCCTCAACATCCAAGTTGTGTGTGATGCTAAAAACATCATCATAGACATTGTAGCCAAATTCCCAGGGACCACCCATGATGCATACATATTTAGACACAGTGGTCTATACCAAATGTTAGAAAGAGGTGACTTTGATGATGGATACCTCCTAGGTAATGTTATTACCAATCCCCAGATAAATGTTTATACACTTGTATGTCTGTAAGCATATAACCTTACCATCACATATCTCACAACAGGTGACAGTGTGTATGCCCTGCGTCCATGGATCCTCAAGCCGTATCTGTCTCCCAACAATATACATGAAAGGCGGTACAACACGGCACACAGGCACACAAGTACAGTGATTGAGCGTACTTTTGGAATCATGAAATCCTGCTCCAGGTGCCTACACAGGAGTGGGGGTGCTCTGCAGTATGCACTAGAGACAGTCTGTAAAATCGTGGCAACATGTGCCATGCTGCACAACATGGCCTGCAGAGGTGGAATGCCCATGGATGTGTCTGACACAGATTCGGAGGATGTGGACCCTGGACCACCTGCCCTACATCAAAGGGATGGTAGTACTGTAGCAGAGGGGAGAAGACGCAGGGACCAGAATGGCAACAACTATTTTTGAAAGGTACGTACACATCAGTTAGACACTCACCTGTACATAAGACAGAACAATTTGTGGCAATCAATTGGTGCTTTATTGTGCAAGCATTCATGACCAAACTAAGGACAACATGCCCATCAGTAAATGTAGGCATAAACTACAAATCAAATCAGTTGGGGTTACGTCACCACAACATATGAAGGATATGGTAGAATAACATTGTGTAGTGAGCCAACACAGTTAATTTTTTGCCCCTCCGAGCAGCCTGGCCAGAGCTGCCACTACTCAAACCAAGGTGGCGGCTGCTGCTACGGCGCATCACAGGTGTCTACGTAGCTGAGACGCTGCTGCGGATTGACACCTCACTATCAGTGCCACCCATGCACCTCCACCAACAATCATATTTGTCTAGAGTGTTTCCACTGCTGCAGTGATCTTCTCTAGGCCACGAGCAAAACCCCCACTGTAGTGGCCCATCTCCACCTGCAGCCCAAGGGAGCGCTGGCTGTGTTGACTGGTTGCATGAGCAAGCCTACTAATGGCCCTGCTCAGTGTGTCTAATTTGTGGCCCCTGCTGCGCTCCATGTGCCTAAGCTGTGCCTTTTCCTCTGCCTATTCTTTGGCTAGGTCTGCCACTGTGTTATTGAGGGCATCCAGTTTTGAACTAATCCGGCCCTGATTTTCTGCAAGTTTGTACGTAATCATGCGGAAGCCCTGTGTCATCCTCACATTCCTTTGCCTTTGTGTCTTGTGTTGCAGGCGCTGGATTTGCAACATCTCCCGATCCAGTGCTGCAGACATGGCCTGACTGGCTGATCCAGCGTAGGACAGACTTTGCTTCCGCCGTAGGGACTGCTGTGTTGGCCGTGAGAGCTGCACCCTGGTGGCCAGAGAGCGTCGTGATGTTGGGGTCTGCTGTGCGGCTGGTGTGACAATGGCTGAGGCCTGTGAAGTGGTTGCTGCCTCAGTTGCTGGGACTTCAGATGAACTGTGCCCACTTGTTTCTCCCACATCCTGCCCTTCCTCCATCTGATCAAGCTCCTGGCTACCTGCAGTGTCATCAGCAGTGTTCTCTCCTTTCAATGGTGTGTCTATGTGACAAAAGATGATAGAATACAATAAAATATGTGAGTCACTGTTTCAGTGGTGTTGCAATGTTTCTCAGCTCAAGTCATTCCCTCAATACACTGAATTTGTCACAGACTACATCTCCCATGATGCAACACTAGTGTTGTTTGTTTGGTGTAAATGGATGTTTGTTTGTGGTTGATTAGTATGCATGCACAGAACAGGCGTTAGTGGGTATTCACACATCACATTCACATTTCTCACATACCAGGATTTGTTGCTGACTGGGATGTGTCAAGGCTCCCGAGGCCTACTACAGCTGCCCTCTCCAGGGTAGCTTCCACCATGGCTTCAGCTGCTGAAGGCTCAGATAAAGTGGATGGCCCCCCTCTAGTCCGTTTTGCCTCTTCCAGCCGTGCTGCTAACCCTCTCCTTTGCCCTGGAGCGCAGATCATACCAGCACTTTTTGATGTCATCAATGGACCGGTGTGCAACTCCAAGGGCATTTATGCGCTGCTGCATCCGACGCCAGATCTTGCGTTTGTCAGACTCTGGCAGACGGTGTGAGGCACTACCAAATAACTCCTCATGGTGGTTGCAACATTCCTCCGTTATTATGTCCAGCTCCTTGTCAGCAAACTTCAGCTTCCTTAGCCTCTCCTTGGTACCCTTCTTGCTGGCCTTGCTGCTCATGCTGTCTGTAATGCTCACTCAGCAATGTAGAACAGTGCTGCTGCACCTGGACATGTGCTTTGTTTTGATCAGGAGTATCCTTGGACACCACTTCCTGTTTTGGGGACCTTCAGCTCAACCAGGAAGTGTATCCCATTTTTTTCCCAAATTTGCTATTTGCGAGTGCTTTATTGGGCTGTTTCAGGCAAATTGCGGAAGCAAAATAATTATTTTGAATAGGGCTCGCTAATTGCGTGCCTTTAGCGACTCGCAAATAGCGAGTTGGCGAAATAGCGTTGCGAGTCAATACCGACTTGCAATCATGTTTTTTATTCCGTTTGTAGGTACCAAATAGTGACTAGCTATTTGCGAGTCGCAATTTGCCAAAAATAGCGAGTCGCTATTTTCGCAGGTTGTACATCTGGCCCTTAGCGTGTTAAAACAAATTCTTCAGTATGGAAGGATGCCAACATTTTTGGTTACTTACAATGGGACATAATTAATCTCACATTGCATGTAACATTTTCTGAGGGTTCATTGAGTAAAGTGTGAGAGATCCTCTCTGTTACAACCCTTACTGTAATGGCTTAGTTGAGAGTGGGTGCAAAAGTATAAGAGAAGCTGCAGAAGGGAGGGGTTGGTTGCATGGCACCACTCAAAATGTGGCAACTATTGCAACCCCCATTTGGGGAACTCAGGGGCAGAGAGTCAAACACAACATTTTTGTCTCAGAGACGTTTCACAAGGATACCAGGTTAAGAAAAGAAAAGCAACACAGCAATGGGTTATTACAACCAGGTGACTGGATGAAGATCAAGTTAGGTAGGATAGGTAAGAAATTGAACAAATCTCGAGTCTGATGTAGGTGAAAAAGTTACATGAATGGCATGTGATATTGAAAAATGGTCGGCTGGGGAAAGGGAGGAGATTGACACTTTTCCATAAGAAGGGTAGAGGGAATCTGGAGAAGGTCAGAATGGAAAAAGGGGCAAGGAAGGGAGGAGAAACAGGTTGCAGAAACTATTATAAATAATGTTATTTAATTTAACATTATTTCCTATGGGGTTTTATTTTCAGTCTCTACCTCCATTATTTTGTATGGGAGGGTGTTGCAGTATGAGTGGTTGGCCATGCGTACGTACTGGACTTACTAATGTTTTTTTTAGTAGTAGCTTACACTCAGAGTTTGTAAATACTGAAAAGTAGTAAACTTAACGGGAAGTGTAAACTCACTCAAGAGTGTAAGTTAACATTGTGAATTAGGCAGGGGTGATGCAGGTCAAACTCAGCCCAAAGATACACTGGCAAAGCTTTATTCATACCTAACTACTAGAGTAGTAGGTGGCAAAGCAATTTAGGATTGAGCCGCATTAGCAGGGCTGTATTTGCATGGGTGACAGTACAATAACAGAAGTTACTGCAGCTTTGGCAGGTTTAGGTGTGTTTCGGTTGTGGAATAACAGATGCGTAGGAGGTCCGAATTGAGGTGCATTGGCAGCACTTTGTTTGGGTGTTTTTGGTGCAATATGTGAAGTTGTCGCTCTTCAGGGTGGAGGCATATTGGCAAAAATGTATGTGTGTGTGTTTGTGTGGCCGTGTGTATGTTCATGTACTGGAAAAGGTGAGTTTATTTTCTAAACATTGTTGCAATATTCCCTTGAAAACATTTTACTTCATGGGAACAGCTACATGTTGCGTCACTATGTAGCCTAGTATGTCATTTTCACAAAAATTATGCAAGTATGAAGATATCATTTGTTCTAAGCAGCAACCACACGCGTTTGCAGTTCAAGTATAATAAAAAAGGTGTGCCATTTGCATAGATTCATACATAAGTTTATTTTTAATTGCACACCAAATATCATACTGTAATACTGTGATGTAATCAATGATGTCATTTAACATGTCTTGAGGGATGTAATATGTGAGGTCATAAATACATGGTGGCGTGCAAGTTATATTTAGCTCACTGAACTATAACTGGCGAATTCCAGTGTTTTTTATATTTTTAAGCATTAGTTTTTAACTCATTTCAACACCTAACTATAATGTTACTGTTAGACTTGACATCCTTGGCATTGCATTACCCCACATTTTTGCTTCAACCCTCCTGTTTTATGAATTAATTTTGATGACACTAGGAATCTGTACACTTTAGCACTGCTAACAAGTGGTAAAGTGTTTGTGCTCTCTGCCTAAAACATGGTAAAATTGACCTGCACCTGATTGGCACATTTAATTTACATATATATCCCTAGTATATGGTACTACACGTACCCAGGGCCTGTAAATTAACTGCTACCCATAGGCCTACATCACTCAATGTGCACCCACTAAAGTAGCACAATAAAATATATCTAAGGCTTGCCATTGTAGCCGGTGGTCCTCCATCATGGTCGGCCTGAACTTGTGACTTTGTCCCAGTCCAGTACGACCAGATAACTGCAGTGGGCACTTAGGGCTTTTGAAAGCTATTTTTACTTAAAACTTTGAAATTACACATCTCTGGTTCTACTGATTGGACTTTATCATTCCAGTATCATTATATTTATTAGAATTTACTCATTTTTTCTAAATATTTTTGTTTTTTTTATTTTGTTGTGTTTTCACTTTATTACTGTGTATGCGCTACATAAATACTTTACACATTGCCTAGTAGTTAAGACTGACTGCTTCCCTACCAAGCTACCAGAGGATTAAGGGCAGGTTAATTTAGTGACTTTTGTGGGCCATCCTGACAAGGATTGTGTTTGTTGCCTCTGTGGGGCTCAACCAATAACCAAATTTCCTACAGTTACTTTTTCCTTTGGGTTTTGCAGTGAATTTCTAGGGTGTTTTTTAATGTAAGCTAAGATCCTATTGGCATACCTAGCTATGACGTCCCTTTAACCGTATTTTTTCAGTGTGTATATATATATATATATATATATATATATATATATGAAACCAAGCCTGCTCCCAGGTAAGGGAAAGGCACGACACACTCCGGGATTCAACAGACGGCTTTATTGATAATTTCACGTGGTGCTGGCAGTCCATGAAACGCTGTGGCAGACGCGTTTCAAGCCTCCATTGGCTCTCATCAGTGCCGGTTCCATGGGCTCCACGCTCTCTCTGGGGGTCAAACAGGATGCAGGTGATATAGCGAAAACTCCCAGTCAGATGACAACACGCCCCTCCTCCAATTAAGGTGAACTTGCCTCTCACGGTCTCACCCTGCCAAGCAGATGCATGCTGGTTCTTGCAGTCCGCAGGGGTGTCTATGCAGTGATAGGTGTGAGAAGTTGGCCTGGCATATGCTGTCCACTAATTATAGTGGGCACCTTGCACCAGTCCAAACAACCCCTTATTGGAGATAGGTTAAAGACAACCTTATTGAAAGCTATCATAGTGGTAGCTATGGAGAGCAGCCTTCAGGCTAAGTCTTGAAGGAATGTAAAGCAGCTTGTTTTACCAGTCTATAATCTCTTGAGTGATCAAATGAAAGAGCACCACACCAGGTATATATTCAAAATATATGTATTTATTGCTAAACACACCCCTCTAGTCTCTTTATGAGGCTAGAGTTCGAAATACACAAGTTATAAGTTATTTAAACACAGTAATAGCACAAATACACGTTTGGGCCCTAGGGGCGTACCAAACCATATACCAATAAAGTGGTATGCGAACCACGACTGAACTAGACACTAGGCCTAGAGCCTCTAGAAGTGCTTGGACCACAAGGAACCACCCAAGGTAGTGACACAGGGGACCCACGGGGGACGCGTGCAGTGTAAATACACAACCGCGATACGCCGTTAACTTCTATGGAGAAAGTCGCGATCAGGAAATTAAAGAAAAGGGACACTTAAAGGAGGACTTGGAGCAAACCCTTTGAGAACTAGGTCGTTCTAGAGTCTCTACCCACGGGAGCACCGGAGTACTCGTGTTACCTCACCCAGGGAAGCCGGGTGCATAGGTGCCTTTCGGGGTCGGGTTTCGTCGTCGATTTGAATGGCGATCTGCTGCAAAGTGCTGCTGGAGACCAAGTGGAAAGTGTCCGGTTGGATCCAAGAGTGGATCGGAGATCTGAAGAACCTGAAAGCAGAGGGGACAGAGTCTGGGTCACTAGCCAGTGACCAGGAAGGCGATGGACAGATGCCCACCGATGTTGCTTGCTTCAAGTGCGTTGGCGGTCGTCTTGACTCTTCAGCCACGAGGTCCAGGAGGCGTTGACGGTGACCAGGAGCAGGATTCGGGCTGGTACATGATGTCTGTCGAGTGCTGAGGTGTCCGCGACCAGATTGGACCCAACAAGCCTTGGCAACGGCAAGTCTTGATGAAGATCGTCGATGGTGCAGATTAGCAAGGTCTGAGGAACTCACCCAGCGAAGGTAAGTGAGGGCAGGCCTGGAGCAACCAGGATGCCCAAGAAGAAAAGGATTGGCCTTCGTGAAGGGCTACTAGCCAATGGGCTAGCAACCGCGAAGGAGCCTCAAGACGTCGCACGTGGATCTGGCTCACAGGACACTCGTGGAGTGGAGGCCAGTGATCTTCGGTGCAGTTGGTGCTGGAGGCTAGGGCTACTCGGAGCCCAAAGTACGACTTCGTGGGAGACCTAGAAGAGGATGCACTAGCAAATGCGTGCGGTGTCCAGGGGTCACGGTGCCACTTTACCCACGACAGCTACGGGCCTCAGCTTTGCTGGGGACTCAGGGCAGCCTCGGGGAAGTCTGGAAATCCACCTCTGGTGATGCAAAGACTTTGGCGTCCGACGGGAGCTTAGGCTATGCAGACCGGACAATTGCTTCTTTGGTGCCTGCCAAGCAGGGGAGTCACTCCTTGACCCCAAGGGAGATTCTTCTGTCCTCTAGTCTTTAGTAGAGCGTCGAAGGTCCAGGATTCAGTGTCAGAGTTTCGTCCAGGGATAATCTAAAGTCCTAAGGACTGGGTTCCTATACTTATACCAAGTTTAGGGGTTGGACTACTCTGTGGCCCCACCTATGGGTGGGTCAGGGCAGAGGGGTGGCTACACCCCTTTCCCTTTGTCCAGTTCGCGCCAAAGCAGGGGCTGCAAGCCCCTGATCCGGTTTGAACTGGGGTATGCACAGGGACACCAAATGTGCCCCCAGTGCAGGACTTCAAAGCACCCGAAAGTGCTCCCGCCCAGCCCCAATACACATTATCCTGTCTGGGGAGTTGGTCACACCTCCCTGGGACAGGAAACCTATTGTCCAGGCCTCCCCTGCCGGAGTTTCGTCCAGCAGCAGGAGGCCAGACTCGTGTCTGTGGCAGCAGCATCCATTTTGTGATGCCAGGGCTTTAGAAAGAAGTTACCGGGCTAGCCAGAGTTAACATGTCTTTCCCTCTAGAAGGGTGGAATGCTACCCCCGCTGCCAGAATTGGCGGGGGTAGTATTCCAAGATGTTTGACACCAAACACGACATGTTTAGGTGCAGCCATTCCAAAGTTAGCATTTAACGCAAGGTTATAATGCGCTTAAGAGTATATGGTCAGGCTGCACTACAAACAGCATCAGAGAAGGGTCTCCGAACGCTGCAGAGGGGCCCTGCTCATGCAGGGGCACCCTCTCACATAGGGACCATGCACTCTGCCTTCAGGATTGATAAGGCCTGCCATAGGAGTGACTTATAGGTTTATATGTGTGTATGTATTTAGTGATATAGGTAACCTATATCACAGTAAGGGGTGCATGCACCACCTTACCCAGGCTGCTGTAGCAGACCTGTGGTGCCAGTTTGGATGGCCTTCCAGGGGTGGCATAATACATGCTGCAGCCCCTGGTAGGCCTCTGAGGTACCTATGCCCTTGGTACATAGTATACCATATACTAGGGACTTATAAGGGCACTCCAGATTCCAATCAGTGATGTGCCTAAGGCACTTGGAAACCATTTTAGAGAGGAAGCAGCTAGGCTGAGGTTCTGATTAGCAGGGCCCCAGCCAGACTAATGTCGAAAAACAGTGAAGCATCAGCAAAAAGTGGGGGTACCCATGTGAAGCAGATCCTTCTCTCCTACACAACCCCCCAAACGTAGGGACATTAAACTAACCTTGCCCAGTTAAGTCTTCATGTTCTAAGTGGAAGTACCTAGAGAGTCCATCTGCATTGGCATGGTTACTCCCAGGTCTATGATCCACTGTGAAGTCCATCCCCTGTAGGGAAATGGACCACCTAAGCAGTTTGGGGTTTTCACCCTTCATTTGTTTTAGCCATAAGAGGGGCTTATGGTCTGTCTGAACCAGGAAGTGGGTACCAAACAAGTATGGCCTCAACTTCTTCAGAGCCCAGACCACAGCAAAGGCCTCCCTCTCTATGGCTGACCAACGTTTCTCTCTAGGGGTCAGCCTTCTGCTAATGAAAGCTACTGGCTGATCCTGACCTTCTTCATTCAATTGTGACAGTACAGCCCCTACCCCCAATTCAGATGCATCAGTTTGAACAATGAACTTCTTGGAGTAATCAGGACTCTGTAGAATGGGAGCAGTGCACATGGCCTGCTTCAGGTCATCAAATGCCTTTTGACAGCTAGCTGTCCACTGAACCTTTTGGGCATTTTCTTGGAAGTTAAGTCATTCAGGGGTGTCACTATTGATCCATACCCCTTGACAAATCTCCTATAGTACCCAGTCAGGCCTAAGAAGGCTCTCACCTGAGTCTGGGTAGTGGGAGCAGTCCAGTCCATGATAGTCTGGATCTTGCTCTGCAAAGGTTGAACCTGGCCTCCACCCACAAGGTGGCCCAGGTACACAACCTGACTCTGCCCTATCTGGCACTTAGTGGCCTTGATAGTCAGGCCTGCCTTTTGCAGGGCCTGTAAAACATTCCTGAGGTGGACCAGGTGATCCTCCCAGGTGGAGCTAAAGACAGCAATATCATCTAGATATGCTGCACTATAGGCTTCCAGACCTGTGAGAACTGTATTCACCAACCTCTGGAAAGTGGCAGGTGCATTCTTCAGACCAAAGGGCATCACCACAAATTGATAATGCCCACTAGGGGTTGAGAATGCTGTTTTGGGCTTTGCAGTATCAGCTAGTCTGATCTGCCAGTAGCCAGCTGTCAAGTCAAATGTGCTGAGATATTTGGCTGAGGCCAAAGTATTTATGAGCTCATCTGCCCTTGGTATTGGATGGGCATCAGTCCTAGTGACTGCATTGAGACCCCTGTAGTCCACACAAAACCTCATCTCTCTTTTTCCACCACTGGTGTGAGGTTTTGGCACAAGGACCACTGGACTAGCCCAAGGGCTATCTGAGGGTTCAATAACTCCCAACTCCAACATTTTCTGGACTTCAGTCCTGATACAGTCCCTGACATGGTCAGGTTGCCTATAAATCTTATTTTTAATAGGCAGACTGTCCCCAGTGTCCACTTCATGAGTGCACCAGGTGGTCTGACTGGGTGTCAGTGAAAACATGTGTCTAAACTGATTGAGCACCTGTCTACAATCAGTTTGTTGCTGGGTAGTGAGGCTGCCTGCCAAGGCTACACCATCTACTGACCCATCGTCAGGGTTCTGTGAGAGCAGGTCAGGAGTGGGTCACTCTCTTCCTCCTGCCCTTCATCAGTAGCCATGAGCAAGCCCATGTCTGCCCTGTCCACATATGGTTTTAACCTGTTGACATGGAGAAACCTGTGGGGACTCCTGGGTGTTCCTAGGTCTACTAAGTAGGTAACCTCACCCTTCTGCTCAACAATAGTGTGGGGTCCACTCCATTTGTCTTGGAGAGCTGCTGGGGCCACTGGCTCCAACACCCACACCTTCTGTCCTGGCTGGTAAACAGTCAGAACAGCCTTTTGGTCATGCCAGGCCTTTTGAAGTTCCTGTAGGAGAGTAGGATCTGCTTCACATGGGTACCCCCACTTTTTGCTGATGCTTCACTGTTTTTCGACATTAGTCTGGCTGGGGCCCTGCTAATCAGAACCCCAGCCTAGCTGCTTCCTCTCTAAAAGGGTTTCCATGTGCCTTAGGCACATCACTGATTGGAATCTGGAGTACCCTTATAAGTCCCTAGTATATGGTATACTATGTACCAAGGGCATAGGTACCTCAGAGGCCTGCCAGGGGCTGCAGCATGTATTATGCCACCCCTGGAAGGCCATCCAAACTGACACCACAGGTCTGCTACTGCAGCCTGGGTAAGGAGATGCATGCACCCCTTACTGTGATATAGGTTACCTATATCACTAAATACATACACACATATAAATCTATAAGTCACTCCTAAGGCAGGCCTTATCAATCCTAAAGGCAGAGTGCATGGTTCCTATGTGAGAGGGTGCCCCTGCATGAGCAGGGCCCCTCTGCAGCGTTCGGAGACCCATCTCTGATGCTGTTTGTAGTGCAGCCTGACCATATACTCTTAAGCGCATTATAACCTCGCGGTAAAATGCTAACTTTGGAATGGCTGCACCTAAACATGTCGTGTTTGGTGTCAAACATCTTGGAATACTACCCCCCGCCAATTCTGGCGGCGGGGGTAGCATTCCACCCTTCTAGAGGGAAAGACATGTTAACTCTGACTAGCCCGGTAACTTCTTTCCAAAGCCCTGGCATCACAAAATGGATGCTGCTGCCACAGACACGAGTCTGGCCTCCTGCTGCTGGACGAAACTCCGGCAGGGGAGGCCTGGACAATAGGTTTCCTGTCCCAGGGAGGTGTGACCACCTCCCCAGACAGGATAATGTGTATTGGGGCTGGGCGGGAGCACCATCTGTGTGCTTTGAAGTCCTGCACTGGGGGCACATTTGGTGTCCCTGTGCATACCCCAGTTCAAACCGGATCAGGGGCTTGCAGCCCCTGCTTTGGCGCGAACTGGACAAAGGGAAAGGGGTGTAGCCACCCCTCTGCCCTGACCCACCCATAGGTGGGGCCACAGAGTAGTCCAACCCCTATCCTTAGTATAAGTATAGGAACCCAGTCCTTAGGACTTTAGATTATCCCTGGACGAAACTCTGAAACTGAATCCTGGACCTTCGACGCTCTACTCACGATTAGAGGACAGAAGAATCTCCCTTGGGGTCAAGGAGTGACTCCCCTGCTTGGCAGGCACCAAAGAAGCATCTGTCCGGTTCGCATTTCTGAAGCTCCCGTCGGACGCCGAAGTCATCGCATCACCAGAGGTGGATTCTCAGACTTCCCGAGGCTACCCTGAGTCCCCAGCAAAGCTGAGGCCCGTGGCTATCGTGGGTGACTTGAGACCGTGACCCCTGGACACCGAGCACATTTGCAAGTGCATCCTCTTCTGGGTCTCCCAAGAAGTCGTGCTTTGGGCTCCGAGTAGCCCTAGCCTCCAGCACCAATTGCACCGAAGATCACTGGCCCCCACTCCACGAGTGTCCTGTAAGCCAGATCCACGTGCGGCATCATGAGGCTCCTTCGCGGTCGCAAGCCCGTTGGCTAGTAGCCCTTAACGAAGGCCAATCTTTTCCTAACTTGGCATCCTGGTTGCTCCGGGCCTGCCCTCACTTACCCTCGCTGGGTGAGTTCCCCAGACCTTGCTGGTCTGCACCATCGACGATCTTCCTCTGCATCGAGACTTGCCGTTGCCAAGGCTTGTTGGGTTCAATCCGGTCGCCGACACCTCAGCACTCGACAGACATCGTGTACCAGCCCGAATCCTGCTCCTGGTCGCCGACAACGCCTCCTGGACCTCGTGGCTGAAGAGTCAAGACGACCGTCAACGCACCTGAAGCACTCGACATCGGTGGGCATCTGTCCATCGCCTTCCTGGTCACTGGCTAGTGACCCAGACTCTGTCCCCTCTGCTTTCAGGTTCTTCAGAACTCCGATCCACTCTTGGATCCACCCGGACACTTTTCACTTGGTCGCCAGCAGCACTTTGCAGCAGATCGCCATTCAAATCGACGACGAAACCCGACCCCGAAAGGCACCTATGCACCCGGCTTCCCTGGGTGAGGTAACACGAGTACTCCGGTGCTCCCGTGGGTAGAGACTCTTCAAAGTCCTAGATCTCAAAGGGTTTGGTCCAAGTCCTCTTTTAAGTGTCCCTTTTCTCTAATTTCCCGATCACGACTTTCTCCATAGAAGTCAACGGCGTATCGCGGTTGTGTATTTACACTGCATGCGTCTCCCGTGGGTCCCCTGTGTCACTACCTTGGGTGGTTCCTTGTGGTCCAAGCACTTCTAGAGGCTCTAGGCCTAGTGTCTAGTTCAGTCGTGGTTCGTATACCACTTTATTGGTATATGGTTTGGTACGCCCCTAGGGCCCAAACGTGTATTTGTGCTATTACTGTGTTTAAATAACTTCTAACTTATGTACTTCGAACTCTAGCCTCATAAAGAGACTAGAGGGGTGTGTTTAGCAATAAATACATATATTTTGAATATATACCTGGTGTGGTGCTCTTTCATTTGGTCACTCAAGAGATTATAGACTGGTAAAACAAGCTGCTTTACATTCCTTCAAGACTTAGCCTGAAGGCTGCTCTCCATAGCTACCACTAGGATAGCTTTCAATAAGGTTGTCTTTAACCTATCTCCAATAAGGGGTTGTTTGGACTGGTGCAAGGTGCCCACTATAATTAGTGGACAGCATATGCCAGGCCAACTTCTCACATTGGTGTGCAGCGTGTGGGATTCCAGCTTGCTATTGTTTTACCAGATAATCTCAATTGAATTGATCAACTGAAAACCACTAAAGGTACCTAAGGTACATATAATTTAAGCTTAGAATACAGTAAGTTCTACTGAACTTAGAGTTGTGTGTTAAGGGATAGCACAACCCTTTCTACAACTCAAGAGAGTTTAGTAGGCCACACTAGAGTAGGTAGTGCATACACCACACCACACTAGTAATGTCTTTAAGGGTAGGATCTAAAGAATCCTTGCAGGAAGCCACTGAGCTTCCACCCTCCAAGTATGATACACTCCCATTCTTGGAATTGAGAGCTTTATGCAACTTGAGAAAAATAAGGACAGGCCAAAGCCCCACCACCCAACACCTCAAGGAGTTGTTGGTGGCTTATGACCTTAGTAGGCCCTTGGGGACTGAAGGGGTAGGAGCTGAGGGTGGGGCAGATGATGAGGATGGTGACCAGGGGTACCAGTACCCCCAGCCCCCTCTGAAACTGGCCAGGAGGGCGACAGATGGCCCTGACCTGGATAATCCAACCCCTCCTGAGGAAGATGAAGAGGAGGATCAGAATGATGCCCTCTTTGTCCCCCCAGGAAGGATTGTGAGTGTGCCCAGAAGGTCTAGATCTTCTTCTCAGGAGTCTAACCACTCTGGCACCTCTATAGGGAGCTCTGTCTCATCTCATAGGAGGGAATCCTCTCATGAGAGAAGAAAGAGGCTGGTTCAATATGAGGAAGCTCAGCTTGAACTCAAAAAGAAGCAACTAGCCATAGACAGGGAGTCCCTAGATCTCTTTAGAGAGAGAAGAAAATTGGGACTAGAGTCCCATGGTGGCAGCCATGTCCCTAGAGATAGGGAAAGGTCCTATGACCATAGGAACCTGAGCAAGATTGTCCCTCCCTATCAGAATGGGGATGACATCCACAAGTGGATAACTGCTCTAGAGAGGGCCTGTAAGGTACAGAAGGTCCCTCAGGAGCAGTGGGCAGCAATCTTGTGGCTCTCCTTTGCTGACAAAGGTAGAGATAAGCTCCTCACTGTTAGAGAGGAGGATGCTGATAATTACAAGGTCTTGAAGAGTGCTCTTATTGATGGGTTTGGCCTAACCACTGAACAGTACAGGTTGAAGTTCAGAGATACCCAAAAAGCACAGACTCAAGACTGGGTAGACTATGTGGATTGTTCTGCCAAGGCTCTGGAAGGCTGGTTGATGGGCAGTAAGGTGTGTGACTTCTCAGGATTGTACAATCTGATAATGAGGGAGCAGATTCTTAATAACTGTCAAAATCAGCTGTTGCATCAATACCTGGTAGACTCTGATCTGACCTCTCCCCAAGAATTGGGAAAGAAGGCAGACAAATGGGTCAGAACCAGGGTGAAGCAGAAGGTACAGAACCAAGGTGGGGAAACCAAGAAGCAAGATGCTAAGAACTCTGAAAAGGGTGGGGAGAAGGGTAAAGATCAAAAGTCTTCATCAGGCCCCCAAAAATCTTCTTCTGGTGGGGATTCACAGTCTACCAAAGGGAAAGGCCAAAGAAAACCATGGTGCAAGGTCTGTAAGCAAAAGACCCACTGGACCAGTGATTGCACCAAGTCCAAAGACTCCAGTCCAGCACCCACCAATGCCCCTAAGGCACCTGTTCCCCCTAGTACAGTTGGTGGGAGTGCTCCAGCCAAGGGTTTAGTAGGGTTCACCCTGGGTACTGAGTTGGGCTCTGACCTAGTCAGAGAACTGACTCAGGCTGTGTTAGTCTGTGATGGAGGCATGGATGTGACCTCCACTGTGAGTCCCAGTAATCTGGGCAAGTACAGACAACAGCCTTTAATCAATGGACGTGAGGCTTTGGCATTTAGGGACACAGGGGCAAGTGTCACAATGGTGACACAAGACCTTGTGAATCCTGGGCAAGTTATACTTGGTGAGATGTACCAAGTGACCAATGCTAGCAATGTCAGAACAGACCATACTCTGGCAGTTGTTAACTTCTCCTGGGGAGGGGTAACTGGCCTTAAGAAGGTTGTGGTAAGTGCAAACCTACCAGTCGAATGCTTGCTTGGCAATGACTTAGAGACTTCTGCTTGGGCAGAAGTGGAGCTCAGGACCCATGCAGAAATGCTGGGGATCCCTGCAGATGTGTTTGCTGTGACCAGGTCACAAGCCAAAATGTCTAGCACTGAACAGGCCTTGGATTCTGGAAGAATGGACCAAGTGCCTTCCAAGAGGAGGAGTAGTAGGGTTAAGGCAGTGCCTTCCCCCTTGGCTCAGGAGGAAGATCAGTCCCTTGAGGGGATGATCTCAGCCCTGAAGAAGGAACTGTCCCAGAGGAACTTGAACCTGACCAGGTTGAGTTCTTGGGGACAGGGGGACCTTCTAGGGCAGATCTGAGCCAGGAGCAGCAGAGCTGCCCCTCCCTTGAACCCCTCAGACAGCAAGCTGCTGCTGAGGCTGCTGGGAAAGCTAGTGGTCCCCATACAGTGTATTGGGATGATGGACTCCTGTACTCAGAGTGTAGAGACCCCAAGCCTGGTGCTACCAGGAGGTTGGTTATACCTCTAAAGTTCAGGGGCTTCCTATTGACCCTAGCCCATGATATTCCCTTGGCAGGTCACCTGGGCCAGAACAAGACTTGGGACAGAATTGTCCCTCACTTTCACTGGCCCCACATGTCTGAAGACAGCAAGGAGTTTTGTCGCTCCTGTGTAACCTGCCAAGCCAGTGGCAAGGCAGGTGGCACTACAAAGGCCCCCTGATACCACTACCTGTGGTGGGGGTGCCCTTTGAAAGGGTAGGGATTGACATTGTTGGTCCCATGGATCCCCAAACAGCCTCTGGGCACAGGTTTATCCTGGTGGTAGTGGATCATGCCACCAGGTACCCAGAAGCTATTCCCCTCAGGACCACTACAGCACCTGTGGTGGCAAGGGCCCTCCTGGGAATCTTCTCAAGAGTGGGCTTTCCTAAGGAGGTAGTCTCAGACAGGGGTGCTAACTTCATGTCTGGGTACTTAAAAGCAATGTGGAAGGAGTGTGGAGTGACTTATAAGTTCACCACACCCTATCACCCACAATGCAATGGTTTAGTTGAGAGATTCAACAAAACCTTGAAGGGCATGATTAAAGGGCTCCCAGAAAAGCTTAGGCGTAGATGGGACATACTCTTGCCCTGCCTTTTATTCGCATATAGGGAGGTGCCTCAGAAGGGGTTGGTTACAGCCCTTTTGAACTTCTGTTTGGCCACCCTGTGAGGGGTCCACTGTGCTTGGTGAAGGAAGGATGGGAGTTACCTCTCAAGCCCCCAAAGCAAGATATAGTGGACTATGTACTTGGTCTCCGCTCCAGGATGGCTGAGTACATGAAAAAGGCAACCAAAAACCTTGAGGCTAGCCAGGAACTTCAAAAGGCCTGGCATGACCAAAGAGCTGTTCTGACTGTTTACCAGCCAGGACAGAAGGTGTGGGTGTTGGAGCCAGTGGCCCCAGCAGCTCTCCAAGACAAATGGAGTGGACCCCACACTATTGTTGAGCAGAAGGGTGAGGTCACTTACTTAGTAGACCTAGGAACACCCAGGAGTCCCCACAGGGTTCTCCATGTCAACAGGTTAAAACCATATGTGGACAGGGCAGACATGGGCTTGCTCATGGCTACTGATGAAGGGCAGGAGGAAGAGAGTGACCCACTCCCTGACCTGCTCTCACAGAACCCTGACGATGGGTCAGTTGATGGTGTAGCCTTGGCAGGCAGCCTCACTACCCAGCAACAAACTGATTGCAGGCAAGTTCTCAATCAGTTTAGACATATGTTTTCACTGACACCCAGTCAGACCACCTGGTGCACTCATGAAGTGGACACTGGGGACAGTCTGCCTATTAAAAACAAGATTTATAGGCAACCTGACCATGTCAGGGACTGTATCAGGACTGAAGTCCAGAAAATGTTGGAATTGGTAGTTATTGAACCCTCAGATAGCCCTTGGGCTAGTCCAGTGATCCTTGTACCAAAACCTCACACCAGTGGTGGAAAAAGAGAGATGAGGTTTTGTGTGGACTACAGGGGTCTCAATGCAGTCACTAGGACTGATGCCCATCCAATACCCAGGGCAGATGAGCTCATAGATACTTTGGCCTCTGCCAAATATCTCAGCACATTTGACCTAACAGCTGGCTACTGGCAGATCAGACTAGCTGATACTGCAAAGCCCAAAACAGCATTCTCAACCCCTAGTGGGCATTATCAATTTGTGGTAATGCCCTTTGGTCTGAAGAATGCACCTGCCACTTTCCAGAGGTTGGTGAATACAGTTCTCACAGGTCTGGAAGCCTATAGTGCAGCATATCTAGATGATATTGCTGTCTTTAGCTCCACCTGGGAGGATCACCTGGTCCACCTCAGGAATGTTTTACAGGCCCTGCAAAAGGCAGGCCTGACTATCAAGGCCACTAAGTGCCAGATAGGGCAGAGTCAGGTTGTGTACCTGGGCCACCTTGTGGGTGGAGGCCAGGTTCAACCTTTGCAGAGCAAGATCCAGACTATCATGGACTGGACTGCTCCCATTACCCAGACTCAGGTGAGAGCCTTCTTAGGCCTGACTGGGTACTATAGGAGATTTGTCAAGGGGTATGGATCAATAGTGACACCCCTGAATGACTTAACTTCTAAGAAAATGCCCAAAAGGTTCAGTGGACAGTTAGCTGTCAAAAGGCATTTGATGACCTGAAGCAGGCCATGTGCACTGCTCCCATTCTACAGAGTCCTGATTACTCCAAGAAGTTCATTGTTCAAACTGATGCATCTGAATTGGGGGTAGGGGCTGTACTGTCACAATTGAATGAAGAAGGTCAGGATCAGCCAGTAGCTTTTATTAGCAGAAGGCTGACCCCTAGAGAGAAACGTTGGTCAGCCATAGAGAGGGAGGCCTTTGCTGTGGTCTGGGCTCTGAAGAAGCACTTGGGTGGTTCCTTGTGGTCCAAGCACTTCTAGAGGCTCTAGGCCTAGTGTCTAGTTCAGTCGTGGTTCGCATACCACTTTATTGGTATATGGTTTGGTACGCCCTAGGGCCCAAACGTGTATTTGTGCTATTACTGTGTTTAAATAACTTCTAACTTATGTACTTGAACTCTAGCCTCATAAAGAGACTAGAGGGGTGTGTTTAGCAATAAATACATATATTTTGAATATATACCTGGTGTGGTGCTCCTTCATTTGGTCACTCAAGAGATTATAGACTGGTAAAACAAGCTGCTTTACATTCCTTCAAGACTTAGCCTGAAGGCTGCTCTCCATAGCTACCACTAGGATAGCTTTCAATAAGGTTGTCTTTAACCTATCTCCAATAAGGGTTGTTTGGACTGGTGCAAGGTGCCCACTATAATTAGTGGACAGCATATGCCAGGCCAACTTCTCACAGTTCCTGGCTAGCCTCAAGGTTTTTGGTTGCCTTTTTCATATACTCAGCCATCCGGGAGCGGAGACCAAGTACATAGTCCACTATGTCTTGCTTTGGGGGCTTGAGAGGTAACTCCCATCCTTCCTTCACCACGCACAGTGGACCCCTGACAGGGTGGCCAAACAGAAGTTCAAAAGGGCTGTAACCAACCCCTTCTGAGGCACCTCCCTATATGCAAATAAAAGGCAGGGCAAGAGTATGTCCCATCTTCGCCTAAGCTTTTCTGGGAGCCCTTTAATCATGCCCTTCAAGGTTTTGTTGAATCTTTCAACTAAACCATTGCATTGTGGGTGATAGGGTGTGGTGAACTTATAAGTCACTCCACACTCCTTCCACATTGCTTTTAAGTACCCAGACATGAAGTTAGCACCCCTGTCTGATACTACCTCCTTAGGAAAGCCCACTCTTGAGAAAATTCCCAGGAGGGCCCTTGCCACCACAGGTGCTGTAGTGGTCCTGAGGGGAATAGCTTCTGGGTACCTGGTGGCATGATCCACTACCACCAGGATAAACCTGTGCCCAGATGCTGTTTGGGGATCCATGGGACCAACAATGTCAATCCCTACCCTTTCAAAGGGCACCCCCACCACAGGTAGTGGTATCAGGGGGGCCTTTGTTGTGCCACCTGCCTTGCCACTGGCCTGGCAGGTTACACAGGAGCGACAAAACTCCTTGGTGTCTTCAGACATGTGGGGCCAGTGAAAGTGAGGGACAATTCTGTCCCAAGTCTTGTTCTGGCCCAGGTGACCTGCCAAAGGAATATCATGGGCTAGGGTCAATAGGAAGCCCCTGAACTTTAGAGGTATAACCAACCTCCTGGTGGCACCGGGTTTGGGGTCTCTACACTCTGAGTACAGGAGTCCATCATCCCAATACACTGTATGGGGACCACTAGCTTTCCCAGCAGCCTCAGCAGCAGCTTGCTGTCTGAGGGGTTCAAGGAGGGGCAGCTCTGCTGCTCCTGGCTCAGATCTGCCCTGGAAGGTCCCCCTGTCCCCAAGAACTCAACCTGGTCAGGTTCAAGTTCCTCTGGGACAGTTCCTTCTTCAGGACTGAGATCATCCCCCTCAAGGGACTGATCTTCTTCCTGAGCCAAGGGGGAAGGCACTGCCTTAACCCTACTACTCCTCCTCTTGGAAGGCACTTGGTCCATTATTCCAGAATCCAAGGTCTGTTCAGTGCTAGACATTTGGGCTTGTGACCTGGTTACAGCAAACACATCTGCAGGGATCCCCAGCATTTCTGCATGGGTCCTGAGCTCCACTTCTGCCCAAGCAGAAGTCTCTAAGTCATTGCCAAGCAAGCATTCGACTGGTAGGTTTGCACTCACCACAACCTTCTTAAGGCCAGTTACCCCTCCCCAGGAGAAGTTAACAACTGCCAGAGTATGGTCTGTTCTGACGTTGCTAGCATTGGTCACTTGGTACATCTCACCAAGTATAACTTGCCCAGGATTCACAAGGTCTTGTGTCACCATTGTGACACTTGCCCCTGTGTCCCTAAATGCCAAAGCCTCTCGTCCATTGATTAAAGGCTGTTGTCTGTACTTGCCCAGATTACTGGGACTCATAGAGGAGGGCACATCCATGCCTCCATCACATACTAACACAGCCTGAGTCAGTTCTCTGACTAGGTCAGAGCCCAACTCAGTACCCAGGGTGAACCCTACTAAACCCTTGGCTGGAGCACTCCCACCAACTGTAACTGTACTAGGGGGAACAGGTGCCTTAGGGGCATTGGTGGGTGCTGGACTTGAGTCTTTGGACTTGGTGCAATCACTGGTCCAGTGGGTCTTTTGCTTACAGACATTGCACCATGGTTTTCTTTGGCCTTTCCCTTTTGTAGACTGTGAATCCCCACCTGAAGAAGATTTTTGGGGGCCTGATGAAGACTTTTGATCTTTACCCTTCTCCCCACCCTTTTCAGAGTTCTTAGAATCTTGCTTCTTAGTGTCCCCACCTTGGTTCTGTACTTTCTGCTTCACCCTGGTTCTGACCCATTTGTCTGCCTTCTTTCCCAATTCTTGGGGAGAGGTCAGATCAGAGTCTACCAGGTATTGATGCAACAGCTGATTTTGACAGTTATTAAGAATCTGCTCCCTCATTATCAGATTGTACAATCCTGAGAAGTCACACACCTTACTGCCCATCAACCAGCCTTCCAGAGCCTTGGCAGAACAATCCACATAGTCTACCCAGTCTTGAGTCTGTGCTTTTTGGGTATCTCTGAACTTCAACCTGTACTGTTCAGTGGTTAGGCCAAACCCATCAAGCACTCTTCAAGACCTTGTAATTATCAGCATCCTCCTCTCTAACAGTGAGGAGCTTATCTCTACCTTTGTCTGCAAAGGAGAGCCACAAGATTGCTGCCCACTGCTCCTGAGGGACCTTCTGTACTTTACAGGCCCTCTCTAGAGCAGTTATCCACTTGTGGATGTCATCCCCACTCTGGTAGGGAGGGACAATCTTGCTCAGGTTCCTATGGTCATAGGACCTTTCCCTATCTCTAGGGACATGGCTGCCACCATGGGACTCTAGTCCCAACTTTCTTCTCTCTTTGAAGAGATCTAGGGACTCCCTGTCTATAGCCAGTTGCTGCTTTCTGAGTTCAAGCTGAGCTTCCTCATATTGAACCAGCCTCCTTCTTCTCTCATGAGAGGATTCCCTCCTATGAGATGAGACAGAGCTCCCTATGGAGGTGCCAGAGTGGTTAGACTCCTGAGAAGGAGATCTAGACTTTCTGGGCACACTCATAATCCTTCCTGGGGGACAAAGAGGGTATCATTCTGATCCTCCTCTTCATCGTCCACAGAAGGGATTGGGTTATCCAGGTCAGGGTCATTGTCACCCTCCTGGCCAGTTTCAGAGGGGGACTGGGGGTATTGCTACCCCTGGCCCCACCCTCATCTTCTGCCCCACCCTCAGCTCCTACCCCTTCAGTCCCCAAGGGCTTACTAAGATCATAAGCTACCAACAACTCTTTAAGGTGTTGGGTGGTGGGACTTTGGCCTGTCCTCAATTTCCTCAAGTTACATAAAGCTCTCAATTCCAAGAATGGGAGTGTATCATACTTGGAGGGAAGAAGCCCAGTGGCTTCTGGCAAGGATTCTTTAGATCCTTCCTTTAAAGACATTACTAGTGTGGTGTGGTGTATGCACTACCTACTCTAGTGTGGCCTACTAAACTCTCTTGAGTTGTAGAAAGGGTGTGCTATCCCTTAACACACAACTCTAAGTTCAGTAGAACTTACTGTATTCTAAGCTTAAATTATATGTACCTTAGGTACCTTTAGTGGTTTTCAGTTGATCAATTCAATTGAGATTATCTGGTAAAACAATAGCAAGCTGGAATCCCACACGCTGCACACCAATGTGAGAAGTTGGCCTGGCATATGCTGTCCACTAATTATAGTGGGCACCTTGCACCAGTCCAAACAACCCCTTATTGGAGATAGGTTAAAGACAACCTTATTGAAAGCTATCCTAGTGGTAGCTATGGAGAGCAGCCTTCAGGCTAAGTCTTGAAGGAATGTAAAGCAGCTTGTTTTACCAGTCTATAATCTCTTGAGTGATCAAATGAAAGAGCACCACACCAGGTATATATTCAAAATATATGTATTTATTGCTAAACACACCCTCTAGCCTCTTTATGAGGCTAGAGTTCGAAGTACACAAGTGATAAGTTATTTAAACACAGTAATAGCACAAATACACGTTTGGGCCCTAGGGGCGTACCAAACCATATACCAATAAAGTGGTATAAGAACCACGACTGAACTAGACACTAGGCCTAGAGCCTCTAGAAGTGCTTGGACCACAAGGAACCACCCAAGGTAGTGACACAGGGGACCCACGGGGGACGCGTGCAGTGTAAATACACAACCGCGATACGCCGTTAACTTCTATGGAGAAAGTCGCGATCAGGAAATTAAAGAAAAGGGTCACTTAAAGGAGGACTTGGAGCAAACCCTTTGAGAACTAGGTCATTCTAGAGTCTCTACCCACGGGAGCACCGGAGTACTCGTGTTACCTCACCCAG
Source organism: Calotriton arnoldi (assembly GCA_963921515.1). Lineage (NCBI taxonomy): Eukaryota > Metazoa > Chordata > Amphibia > Caudata > Salamandridae > Calotriton > Calotriton arnoldi. The sequence continues at coordinate 56,112 of CAWUFW010024159.1, forward strand.
GGAAGCCGGGTGCATAGGTGCCTTTCGGGGTCGGGTTTCGTTGTCGATTTGAATGGCGATCTGCTGCAAAGTGCTGCTGGCGACCAAGTGGAAAGTGTCCGGTTGGATCCAAGAGTGGATCGGAGATCTGAAGAACCTGAAAGCAGAGGGGACAGAGTCGGGGTCACTAGCCAGTGACCAGGAAGGCGATGGACAGATGCCCACCGATGTCGCTTGCTTCAAGTGCGTTGACGGTTGTCTTGACTCTTCAGCCACGAGGTCCAGGAGGCGTTGTCGGCAACCAGGAGCAGGATTCTGGCTGGTACACGATGTTTGTCGAGTGCTGAGGTGTCGGCGACCGGATTGGACCCAACAAGCCTTGGCAACGGCAAGTCTTGATGAAGATGAAGATCGTCGAAGGTGCAGACCAGCAAGGTCTGAGGAACTCACCCAGCAAGGGTAAGTGAGGGCAGGCCTGGAGCAACCAGGCTGCCTAAGAAGAAAAGGATTGGCCTTCGTGAAGGGCTACTAGCCAACGGGCTAGCGACTGCAAAGGAGCCTCGAGACATCGCACGTGGATCTGGCTCACAGGACACTCGTGGAGTGGAGGCCAGTGATCTTCGGTGCAGTTGGTGCTGGAGGCTAGGGCTACTTGGAGCCCAAAGTATGACTTCGTAGGAGACCCAGAAGAGGATGCACTAGCAAATATGTGCGGTGTCCAGGGGTCATGGTTCCACGTTACCCACGACAGCTACAGGCCTCAGCTTTGCTGGGGACTCAGGGCAGCCTCGGGGAAGTCTGGAAATCTACCTCTGGTGATGCAAAGACTTCGGCGTCCGACAGGAGCTTAGGCGATGCAGACCGGACAATTGCTTCTTTGGTGCCTGCCAAGCAGGGGAGTCACTCCTTGACCCCAAGGGAGATTCTTCTGTCCTCTAGTCTTTAGTAGAGCGTCGAAGGTCCAGGATTCAGTGTCAGAGTTTCGTCCAGGGATAATCTAAAGTCCTAAGCACTGGGTTCCTATACTTATACCAAGTTTAGGGGTTGGACTACTCTGTGGCCCCACCTATGGGTGGGTCAGGGCAGAGGGGTGGCTACACCCCTTTCCTTTGTCCAGTTCGCGCCAAAGCAGGGGCTGCAAGCCCCTGATCCGGTTTGAACTGGGGTATGCACAGGGACACCAAATGTGCCCCCAGTGCAGGACTTCAAAGCACCCGAAAGTGCTCCCGCCCAGCCCCAATACACATTATCCTGTCTGGGGAGGTGGTCACACCTCCCTGGGACAGGAAACCTATTGTCCAGGCCTCCCCTGCCGGAGTTTCGTCCAGCAGCAGGAGGCCAGACTCGTGTCTGTGGCAGCAGCATCCATTTTGTGATGCCAGGGCTTTAGAAAGAAGTTACCGGCCTAGCCAGAGTTAACATGTCTTTCCCTCTAGAAGGGTGGAATGCTACCCCGCCGCCAGAATTGGCGGGGGGTAGTATTCCAAGATGTTTGACACCAAACACGACATGTTTAGGTGCAGCCATTCCAAAGTTAGCATTTAACGCGAGGTTATAATGCGCTTAAGAGTATATGGTCAGGCTGCACTACAAACAGCATCAGAGAAGGGTCTCCGAACGCTGCAGAGGGGCCCTGCTCATGCAGGGGCACCCTCTCACATAGGGACCATGCACTCTGCCTTCAGGATTGATAAGGCCTGCCATAGGAGTGACTTATAGGTTTATATGTGTGTATGTATTTAGTGATATAGGTAACCTATATCACAGTAAGGGGTGCATGCACCACCTTACCCAGGCTGCTGTAGCAGACCTGTGGTGCCAGTTTGGCTGGCCTTCCAGGGGTGGCATAATACATGCTGCAGCCCCTGGTAGGCCTCTGAGGTACCTATGCCCTTGGTACATAGTATACCATATACTAGGGACTTATAAGGGCACTCCAGATTCCAATCAGTGATGTGCCTAAGGCACATGGAAACCATTTTAGAGAGGAAGCAGCTAGGCTGGGGTTCTGATTAGCAGGGCCCCAGCCAGACTAATGTCGAACAACAGTGAAGCATCAGCAAAAAGTGGGGGTACCCATGTGAAGCAGATCCTACTCTCCTACAATAGGGTCACCCCAAAAACATCAAGTGACGTCCCAACAGGTTGGTTACGGGCCACAGTCCAGCTCAGGTGCCCAGCAGGATGTAACAAAAGCCTTCGCAGGATCCCTTGCTGAGGCAATATGTATTGCCTCCTCTCTCCCCTTCGCAGCACATCAAACCAAATGATCATCAAAACTGCCGGGGGGGCACCGCGTTTTGCAGTCCAATGCAAATGCCCCAAAGTGCTGGTCTCCCGCGGCGCTCCTGATCGAGAGGGTGTGTCGTGAGTCAGCGACCCGCTGTCTGACAAAACACGAAACCAAGCCTGCTCCCAGGTAAGGAAAAGGCACGACACACTCCGGGGTTCAACAGACAGCTTTATTGATAATTTCACGTGGTGCTGGCAGTCCATGAAACGCTGTGGCAGACGCGTTTCAAGCCTCCATTGGCTCTCATCAGTGCCGGTTCCACGGGCTCCACGCTCTCTCTGGGGGTCAAACAGGATGCAGGTGATATAGCGACCACTCCCAGTCAGATGACAACACGCCCCTCCTCCAATTAAGGTGTACTTGCCTCTCACGGTCTCACCCTGCCAAGCAGATGCATGCTGGTTATTGCAGTCCGCAGGGGTGTCTATGCAGTGATAGGGTCACCCCAAAAACATCAAGTGATGTCCCAACAGGTTGGTTACGGGCCACAGTCCAGCTCAGGTGCCCAGCAGGATGTAACAAAAGCCTTCGCAGGACCCCTTCCTCAGGCAATATGTATTGCCTCCTCTCTCTCTCCCCTTCGCAGCACATCAAACCAAATGATCATCAAAACTGCCGGGGGGGCACCGCGTTTTGCAGTCCAATGCAAATGCCCCAAAGTGCTGGTCTCCCGCGGCGCTCCTGATCGAGAGGGTGTGTTGTGAGTCAGCGACCCGCTGTCTGACAAAACACGAAACCAAGCCTGCTCCCAGGTAAGGAAAAGGCACGACACACTCCGGGGTTCAACAGACGGCTTTATTGATAATTTCACGTGGTGCTGGCAGTCCATGAAACGCTGTGGCAGACGCGTTTCAAGCCTCCATTGGCTCTCATCAGTGCCGGTTCCACGGGCTCCACGCTCTCTCTGGGGGTTAAACAGGATGCAGGTGATATAGCGACCACTCCCAGTCAGATGACAACACGCCCCTCCTCCAATTAAGGTGTACTTGCCTCTCACAGTCTCACCCTGCCAAGCAGATGCATGCTGGTTATTGCAGTCCGCAGGGGTGTCTATGCAGTGATAGGGTCACCCCAAAAACATCAAGTGACGTCCCAACAGGTTGGTTACGGGCCACAGTCCAGCTCAGGTGCCCAGCAGGATGTAACAAAAGCCTTCGCAGGACCCCTTGCTCAGGCAATATGTATTGCCTCCTCTCTCCCCTTCGCAGCACATCAAACCAAATGATCATCAAAACTGCCGGGGGGGCTCCGCGTTTTGCAGTCCAATGCAAATGCCCCAAAGTGCTGTTCTCCAGCGGCGCTCCTGATCGAGAGGGTGTGTCATGAGTCAGCGACCCGCTGTCTGACAAAACACGAAACCAAGCCTGCTCTCAGGTAAAGAAAAGGCACGACACACTCCGGGGTTCAACAGACGGCTTTATTGATAATTTCACGTGGTGCTGGCAGTCCATGAAACGCTGTGGCAGACGCGTTTCAAGCCTCCATTGGCTCTCATCAGTGCCGGTTCCACGGGCTCCACGCTCTCTCTGGGGGTCAAACAGGATGCAGGTGATATAGCGACCACTCCCAGTCAGATGACAACACACCCCTCCTCCAATTAAGGTGTACTTGCCTCTCACGGTCTCACCCTGCCAAGCAGATGCATGCTGGTTATTGCAGTCCGCAGGGGTGTCTATGCAGTGATAGGGACACCCCAAAAACATCAAGTGACGTCGCAACAGGTTGGTTACGGGCCACAGTCCAGCTCAGGTGCCCAGCAGGATATATATATATATATTCATAAAAAAAACAAATGTTACAGGTACGTTATAATAAGGCTCAGATTTTGTAGGAAGGTGGAATCTGACTATATGGTTGCCCCCACTTTTTTTATGGTGTTTTGCTGGTTTATGACTTAGTTGGACTGGGACCCTGCTATTCAGGGCCCCAGTCTATCTGCTCTCTCTAAACGACATGGAGTGCACTCTAGGTGCACTAGTGATTGGATACTGTGGTGCCTTATGAGTCCCTAGTATATGGTACCTTAGGTACCAAGGGCATAGGTACTTCACAGGCCTCCCAGGGGCTGCAGCATATGTTATGCCACCCCTGGGAAGCAGTCTAAATCTGACACCACAGGCCTGCTACTGCAGCCTGGGTGAGGTGGTGCTAGCACCCCTCACTGAGATATAGGTTTCCTATATTTCTCCTGCACACACATATAAACCTATCAGTCACCCCTAAGGCAGGCCCTATCAATCCTGAGGGCAGGGTGCTTGGCTTCTATGTGAGGGGGTGCCTCTGCATGAGCAGGGCCCTCTGCAGTTCTCAGAGTCCATTCTCTGGTGCTGTTTGTGGATGCGGTTAAACCATATACTCTTAAGTGCATTATATCCTCGCGGTAAATGCTAACTTTGGAATGGCTGCATCAAAACATGTCGTGTTTGGTGTCAAACATCTTGGAATACTACCCCCCGCCAATCTTGGTGGCGGGGTAGCATTCCACCCTTCTAGAGGGATAAGACATGTACCTGCTGTGGAAACGCGGTAGAATCCTAAAGAGCCCTGGCATCACAAAATGGATGCCACCAGTCACAGACACTGGGCTGCCCTCCTGCTGATGACCGAAACTCACAGTGGAGGAAGCCCAACAATAGGCATCCTGTCACAGGGAGGTGTAACCACCTCCCAGACAGGGTTTAGTGTATTGGGGCTGGGTGGGTGCACTCTTAGAGTGCTTTGAAGTCCTGCACTGAGGGAGCAGAAGGCTCCTCTGTGCATATGCCAGTTCAAACCAGCTCAGGGGCTACCTGCCCCTGCTCTGGCGCGAAACTGGACAAAGGGAAGTGGGTGTAGCCACCCCTCCCTTGACCCTCCCATAGGTGGGGTCATAGAGCTAGTCCATCCCCTCTTTTAGTATAAGAGGGGAACCTTGCCATTGCAAAGCAGATAACCCCTGGACGACGCTCTACAGAAGAATCCTGGCCCTTCGACGTTCCACTACCTTTGGAAGACGGAAGAATCTCCCTTGGAGTCAAGGAGTGACTCCCCTGCTTGGCAGGCACCAAAACGACAACGACGGTCGCAAACTATGCCGCTCCCGCCGGAGTCCGAAGTCCCTGCAGCCCAAGAAGTAGATTTTCTGACCTCTCCCAGGCCATCGTGAGTCCCCAGCGAAGCTGAGGCAAGTGGACCCCACGAGTAACGAGGAACCGCGACCCCTGGGTACCGTGCACTATTGTCGAGTGCAACCCCTTCACAACGTTCTACGAACTTGTGCTTTGGACCACGTGTGGTCCCGACCTCCAGCAGGAATCTCTCCGAAGATCAGAGGCCTACACCGTCCCGAGTGACCGTGGGCCCCTGCTGAGTGATTCCGCCCGAGGTGTCTTCGCGATCCCTTGCCCGCCGGCTTGTGGGTCCCCAGAAGACGTCTTAAAGAAACCAAAGGGCTCCCCTGGTTGCTCCAGGCCTGCCCTGACTTACCTCGCTGGGTGAGTCCCTCAGACCTTGCTGGTCTGCGCCATCGACTTTTCTTCATCTCCCCGAGACTTGCTGCTGCCAAGGCTTGTTGGCTCCCTATCGAGTTGCCGACACCGCAGTCAGCTGCAGACGTCGAGGGACACACCGAATCCAGCTCCTGGTTGTCGTCGACGCCTCCTGGACCACGTGGCTGAAGAGTCAAGGCACCCGCAACCGACCTAAAGCGACCAACGACGGTGGGCATCCATCTTCCTTGCCCCGGGTCACTGCCAAGTGACTTTGAACACTGTCCCCTCTGCTTTCAGGTCATCCTTCTTCAGAATCCAGGCTTGGATTCCACCGGACACTTCTTCAGCTCCCGCAAGCAGCAAGTCTTCTTTGTTCGCCATTGAAAACGACGCCGCGACCCGACACCAAAGGACACCTGTGCACCCGGCTTCCCTGGGTGAGGTAACTCCAGCACTACGGTGCTCCTGTGGGTGTGGGCCCTAGAACTACTTACCCTGTAAGTGACTTGCTTGTAGGTTCTCCCGAAGTATCCTAAAACTCTTTATTTCCAACCGCGACTTGCCCCATTGAAGTTAACGGCGATTCGCGCCTGTGTATCCACACTGCACGCGTCCCCCGTGGGTCCTTTACTTACCTGCCTTGGGTGGTTTCGTGAGGCCCCAGCACTTCTGAAGGCCCTAGGCCTTGTCTCCTTGCAAGTCGTTGTTTCTAAGTCTCTTACTTAGTATATGGTCTGGTACGCCCCTAGGGCCCCAGCCATATTTTGTGCTTAACTTATTGTGAAACGTTGATTTGTGCATATGTTTGTCTTCTAATCTCATAAAGAGATTAGTAGAGAGTTATTTAGAAATAAATACATATATATTTGATATATATACCGGTGTGGTGTCTTTTCATTTGGTGATTCAAGAGATTATATGGTAAAACAAGCTGCTTTACATTCCTCCGAGACTTAGCCTGAAGGCTGCTCTCCACAGCTACCACTAGGATAGCTTTCTTTAAAAGGTTGTCTTAAACCTATCTACCATAAGAGTCGATTTGCCCTGGTGCAAGGTGTCCACTTTAATTAGTGAACAGCATATACCAGGCCAACTTCTCACATTGGTGGGCAGCGTGTGGGATTCCAGCTTGCCATTGTTTTACCAGAAAATCTCTATTTGAATTACTAACTGAAAACCATTATAGGTACTCAAGGTACATATAAAGTCAAGCTTAGTATCAATAAGTTCTACTGAACTTAGAGCTGTGTGCCAAGGGATAGCACACCCTTTCCACAGCTCAAGCTAGGATCAGTAGGCCACAAACTAGTGTAGGTAGTACAACACTGCACAACACTAGAATGTCCTTAAAGGGTGGACCCAGTGGATCCACTCAGCCTCAGTATAAGGACATGGCTTTCTCTGACTTGAGAGCCATGTGTGTTGACAGACACCTGAGGTTAGGACAGAGTCCTCAACACTACACCTGATAGATCTGCTGACAGCAGATGACCTTAGATTGGCTCTAGGAGCTAAAGGGTCTGAATCAGTGGGTGGGTCAGTCATAGTATCTGGGTCAGATGATGAAAATCAGAATGACCAAGACTCTGTGATTGAAGGGCCAGGCTCCAAGGGGCCTGAAAAGGACAGAGGAATTCTCCATTAGAGAACTGACAGAGAGGAGGAGAGGCACAGATCCCCTTCCAGGAATCTGACCACTCTTATCACTCTGGCAGAGAATTTGTCCAGCAGAGGAACTCATACTTTCCTTAAGAGAGACCTCCTCTGAGAGAAGGTGCAAACTGCTCCAGTATGAGGAAGCCAGAGTGGCCCTCAGAACCAAGCAGTTGGCACTGGATAGGGAAGCCCTGGAGATCCAGAGAGCTTCTAGAAAAGAGGGGTTAGAACCCCCTGGTGGCAGCAACAGTGTCCCTAGAGGCAGAGAATATATTCCTGACCATAGGAACCTGAGCAAGGTTGTTCCTCCCTACCAGAGTGGGGATGATATCCACAAGTGGATAACTGCTATGGAGAGGGCCTGTAGAGTACAGCAGGTCCCCCAAAAGCAGTGGGCAGCAATCTTGTGGCTCTCCTTTTCAGATAAAGGTAGAGACAAGCTCCTCACTGTTAGAGAAGAGGATGCTGATGATTATGAGGTCCTGAAGAGTGCACTGATAGATGGGTTTGGCTTAACCACTGAAGAGTACAGGTTGAAGTTCAGAGATACCCAGAAGGCACAGACTCAGGACTGGACAGACTTTGTAGATTGTGCATCCAAGGCTCTGGAGGGTTGGCTGGTTGGCAGTAGGGTTACTGATTTCAAAGGATTTTATAATCTAATGATGAGAGAACAGATCCTTAATAATTGTCAAAACCAGCTTTTACACCAGTACCTGGTGGACTCTGATCTGACCTCTCCCCAAGAATTGGGAAAGAAGGCAGACAAATGGGTCAGAACCAGGGTAAGGCCTAAGAATCAGGGTGGTGACCACAAGAAAGATTCTACCAAGTCCCAAGAGAAAGGTGGGGATAAATCCAAGGATAAGTCCACTACAGGGCCCCAAAATTCCTCTTCTGGGGGTGGGTCCCAAACTCCTTCCTCTCCTGAAAAGAAACCCTATTGCCATGTCTGTAAAAAGCCTGGGCACTGGAAATCTGATCCCAGTTGTCCCAGGAATGGCAATAAAGAAAATGTTCCTCCAACAACTACTACCACTCCCTCCTGGTACTACCAGTAGTAATCCTCCAGTTGGGAGTAGTGCACCCAAAAAGTTAGGTGCTTTTGCAAGAGGAACAGAGGTGGGCCCTAGTTTAGACAGGACCCCCTCAACAGACTCCTCAGATTCTGATGGTGGTGTAGGATATGCCACCTTTACCATGGGTCCCATAGCATTGGGCAGGTACAGACTGGAGCCAATAATTAATGGTCAGAAAGCTGTGGCA